>SNQJ01S0068846.1:94249-129488 GCA_010110895.2 Picea sitchensis
TAACAAAGATTGTTTATACGTTTTGGTAATCTAGATTTCTATCAAATCAATATTTTGACGTAATCGCATTTTTGTCTAAAATTGTGTTCTTTTACGCGTTTTCACAAAGAATGTTTATACGTTTTGGTATCTATATCTTGACGAATCGCATTTTTGTCTAAAATTGTGTTCTTTTACACGTTTTAACAAAGAATGTTTTTACGATTTGGTATCTATATCTTGACGTAATCGCATTTTGTCTAAAATTGTGTTCTTTTACACGTTTTAACAAAGAATGTTTATACGTGTTTTGGTATCTATATTTCTTATCAAATCAATTTGTTTGACCTTTGGTTTATTATCTTTGATTTGCTATTGTTGGTATATATTAATTTCTACCTACCAACATTAAAACCAAACCTTCTATTCAACCCCGTTACTGTTCTTCCACCGTCTATCGTCAACACTCCAATTATACCTGCCGCCCCGACATGGTATATTATACCTGACGTCCCTGCATGTTATATAGCGATCGCTGCCCTATTAGTTGAGTATTATCAAAAAAATCTGTGAAGTTTTCACATAGTTTTACAATAGAATTTTTTTTTTTCAATTATTAGAAATTATTTTTTTACAAACTCATTGGTTTTTCAAATGAAACTCTTATTACTCAAAAGGCTGCTAAAAAAGTCTGTGAGGATTTCACATAGTTTGACATTAGGATTTTTTTTAAGGATTTTTGCAGAATTCGTACTAATACAGCCAATAATGATATCAAATTTATTAGTGCCAAATTTGCTGGCATATGCAAATCTATAAAATTTCCAGCTCGTATCTGATGGGTGCGCCTCTCTCCAATACTTTGATCGTTATTATTTTTTTAATGTATACTGTCAAAATCTGGGGTCATCTTGCAGAATTTGTACTAATGCAGCCAATAACGATATCAAATTTATTAGTGCCAAATTTGCTGGCATATGTAAATTTAAAAAAAATTCCACTTGTATCTTATGGGTACGTCTCTTTCCAATACTTTGTTTATTATTTTTTTTAGTATACTGTCAAAATCTGGGAACCATCTTGCAGAATTTGTACTAATGCAGCCAATAACGATATCAAATTTATTAATGCCAAAGTTGCTGGCATATGTAAATCTAAAAATATTCCGTCTCGTATTTTATGCGCTTCTCTCCAATACTAATAATGCAGCCAATAACCATATTAAATTTATTAGTGTCAAAGTTGCTGGCATATGTGAATCTAAAAAAATTCCGACTAGTATCTTATGTGTGCGCCTCTCTCCAATACTTGCTCATTATTTTTTTATGTATACTGTCAAAAGCTAGGCCCATCTTGTAGAATTCAAGTAATAATGCAGCCCCTCTCCAATACTTTGTTCATAAAAAAATTTTAGTATACTGTCAAAAGCTAGGTCCATCTTGCAGAATTCTAGTAATAATGAAGTCACTAAGGATATCAAATTTATTAGTGTTAAAGTTGCTGGTATATGTAAATCTAAAAAAAATCAGACTTTTATTTTATAGTATACTTTGTTCGTTATTCATTTTTTTATATATACTATCAAAAGTTGGAATCCATTTTGCAGAATTCGTATTAATGTAACCAATAAAAATATCCAATTTAACAATCAATAACCAGCCTGCTGGACAGGCTTTAATATTACAGCCACTAATATATACACTATCTAAATGTTTTGGTATATATGAATGAGATATATCTGATGGTGTGCAGCAAGCTGATTATTGTTGGCCATCAAATTTATTAGTGCCAAAGTACTGTCATATGCAAATGTAAAAAACTCCCAGCTCATATCTTATGGCTATCAAACTTCATACCTGGCAATAGGTATTGGGTACCTGGCAGTAGGTATTGGGCATGCCAATGCTATGCTTACTTTTCTACATTTCTTATCGAATCACATTATGGCTATCAAACTTCATACCTGGCAATAGGTATTGGGTACCTGGCAGTAGGTATTGGGCATGCCAATGCTATGCTTACTTTTCTACATTTCTTATCGAATCACATTTTGTTTAAAATTGTGTTCTTTAATAATAAATTTTTTATAAGTTTTAACTATGAATGTGTTACACTTTTTGAATTTTTTATACGCTTTAATATGATTTTTTTTTACATGTTTTGGTATTTATATTTCTTATCCAATCAAGTTAAGCTCAAATTGGGCTCTTTCACAATAAAATTTTGATAAAAATATATTTTTTTAATAATAAAGATTTGATTAAAAAATTATTATATAAAAAAATTTAACCTTCATATGCATATACTCCTATTAAATATAAAAGACAAAATAACCACAACAATTAAAAATTCAAATTTTTGACATTTTTGGTATCTATATTTCTTATCAAATCATATATTAAATATAAAAGACAAAATAACCACAACAATTATAAACGTTTTAATTTTTGTCATTTTTTGTATTTATATTTTTTATCAAATCATGTTTTGTCTAAAATTGTGCTCTTTAAGAATGAAATTTTGATAAAAAAAAAAAAATATTTAATAATGAAGTTTAGATTAAAAAAATACTCTATAATAATAGAATTATGTAAAACAAATAAACTTTTAATTTCATATATTTCTTATCAAATCATGTTTTTTCTAAAATTTTGCTCTTTAACAATGAAATTTTGATAAAAAAAAAAAAGTTTTTAATAATGAAGCTTAGATTAAAAAATAATCTTTAATAATAAAACTATGTAAAACAAATAAACTTTTAAATTCATATATTTCTTATCAAATCATGTTTTCTCTAAAATTGTGCTCTTTAACAATGAAATTTTGATTAAAAAAATTAAATCTTTAATAATGAAGCTTAGATTAAAAAAATATTCTTTAATAATAGAACTATGTAAAACAAATAAATTTTCAAATTCATATACTCTACTAAAGAGAAAAGACAAAATGACCACAATAATACAACACTTTAAAGTTCATTACATAGTTAAACACAATAGTTTTCTCAATCTAATTTACTTTACTACCTAAACAAAATTTTATGCATACCATGTCTCAAAAATCTAGAAAGCATAACTTCCATCAATTTGAATGTAGGGAATTACGATGATTGTAAACAACGGTTCTTGGAAAAAATAACATATAGTATACAAAACAAGCCGTAGCATTTTTTAACGTTGTCCCACATCATGGTCTCTAATTTGGAAATCAGGGCCTAACCCCTTTTTCTTCATCGACCATCGCATATGACCATAGACTATGACCAAACGCCAAGGCCACAAGCACCTATTTCGGTGCTTCAGAACTTCGGGCTTCGGGAGTTTATGATTCATCACACGCCAATTCCTCCGAACTCCGAAGTGGCGAAGTTCCGAATTGGCGTGAAGGGATCAATGGTCCCTACTCTCCCTCAAGATCAATCACCCTCAATGACTTCAGGCTTCGACAAAATTCGAAGCACCTCCTCGCAAAACCTCTGGAGTATTAATCCTCCGAAGTGCACCATCTGGCGCCACGCATCCTCAGAGTATCGATGACTCAGATTTACTCCATAAATCCGTGCTTCAGGAGTTTCAAACAATCCTGCACCTTTTTTCTCTGAAGTACTGCGTACCCAGAGTTACATATCGAGCGCCACACGTCCCTCTCATTCGACGGTGGGGATCCACTTCAGGCATCTCTCTCTACTCTGTGTTACTTTCTTCCTACTTCCGAAGTACGAGATCTGCTAACACGTGTCTTCCACAAATCGACGAGTATAAATTACTTCGGCTCTTCGGGCTTCGGGAGTTTCAAACTCTCCCCACTCGCTTTCTCCCAGAGTAATTTTACCCTAAGTCGATGATTTGTCGACGCATGTCTCCCACAAATCGACGGTCATGATTTACTTCGGGAGTTCTCAACTCGTGTGACCCCACTTTCCTCCGAAGTGGCTATCTTATGAAATGAAATATCTGCTCACACCTATCCTTAGCTGACAGACAACTCAGATGAACTCTGGCTCTCCGGCCTTCGGGAGTTCTTAATCAACACATCCCCTTTCCTCCCGGAGTGATTTCACCTAAATTCGATGATCTATCGATGCGTGTCTCCCACATATCGACGACTGAAAATCACTTCGGCTCTTCAAAAGTTTCACAATGCAAGCTCCTCTTTTCTCCCGGAGTCAGTTAGCGTCAGGCTAACCATGGTCTAGATTGGACGATCCTGGCCATTTTGTGTAGACCCCCAGATTGATGGTTCGTAACTTCCCTCAGGGTCTCACTGTCGCACCATGCATGGCCTTACCGTCAATCGACACGTGGATCCCCATTCACTCGATCAAACAGTCGAGAGGAGTTCTGAAGGATCCATAGATCCATGGTCCACATTACTTCACTACTTCTCTCTCCGGGATTTTTGGCGTTACTAAGACTCTATTCTCCCGAAGCGATCAATGTTGAGCTGACTAACTCATAGATCTGACGGTCGGGATGGCTCCCAGGCATCCTCAGATCTAAGGCCCAGAGTTAACTTTGGGACTTTGGGGATTTTACCTCCCTTACGACGAACTCGCTCAATTCACCAAACTCCCAATGTCCGAAGGACTCAAAGGGGTTAACTCTTGCACCCTTCCCCGTATCCAACGATCACAAAAAACCTCGGCTCTTCTTGAATAGATATCGTTTGCTCGTCTTCTAAACAGAGGAACCTTCCCTTTTGATACTTCAATCTCGTTATTCATACTGATGTTTGTTAGCTCTGAAAGGCTTACGAGCTTTGCGCTCTTTCTCCTGATCTTAACACTTAGAAGGGTCTTCCGCACACCCCTTGTTCTCATTTATCAAATCTAGAACTTAAGAGTTTCTTAGTCTCTGCCCGCCTCGCAGAGAGCCTATGCATACATGCACTATCTCTCTCGAGCTTAAAAGACTTCGTCCTCCCTGAGACTTAGGGAAACTGGGAGTGTCAACATGCATACGTGAAACTGTTCCCAAGGTCGATGAACTCACAGTTCATTTCTCTAGCTTAAGCCACCACAGAGCTCAAGCATTTATGAGTACAAGTCAAGTCCGAACCATATAATTCCTTACTTGCCTAATTATACAATCAAGAAAAAATAGAAGGGAAACAATGTAACCATTAAGTAATCATGCACATCCCTGAAAACATTCACAGTATATCCAATTTTATCACATAGCTACAACTCAATTACACAGGGTATGAGAATACTTATCTATTACAACTTGCAACTGACTAACTGATTGTGGGTGTATGCATTTCCACCCAACCATAGTCTCAAAGGCATTCATTCTTATAACTTTGGCCACCCCCATTCCAAGCCATGGTATCACTAGGGAATTTACGCCATCTCTCAAAGAGACTCTCTCTGTCACAACGACCCTGCGAGGTTTATCAGATGCTTCCTCAACATCAAGCTCGCGTTCTGGTTCTTCAGGGCATGTTCTCTGCACTTCCTTTTGGTTCGTGCACCTCCTTCCGAGCTTGTGCTCCCATCTTGTGTCTCTTCTCTTGTTTTTCATGTGTATGTATCTTACCTTCCTTCTTTAGGAAGGTTTTCCACCTATCTTGTTCCTTGTGTCAAAAGGAATCTCGGGTTTGCAGGTCTCTGTGGTACTTCGGGTTGATAGCCCATGTTTCTATTCATGGGGGTGGTTGATTATTCAACCACCAGTCCTTTCCTTCATTAATTGATTCTTTCCTCTAGATATATCATGGCTTATACTTCAAGGCTTCACCCCCCAACAATCAATTATGGGAAATTTAACCATAATACATTTACATCGTCCACATGCCTTAGCATGGTAATCCTATTTTATGATTAATTACAAGCTAGGAGAAACAGGGGTGTTATAATTCCCTCCCCATTAAAAGGAACATCGTCCTCGGTGTTCTTTCTTAGAAACACATGTCATGCCTTTCTCATTCAGATGTTTCAAAAATCTTGATCCTCTTTCTTGGTCAGGTCCTTTTTCAAACCCTTAATCTTCGTCACTAGCTTTCAATAATTCTTAGACAAAAAGCACATTAATCATAGTCTCATGCAAAAATATTGCATAAAAATTTCTAGGAAAATTTCCTAATCTTAGCACAGTAATTATTTGCGCAGTTTGTGGATTTGTATCCACATGGTTGTCTTGTTATCCAGGCTCATTGTTTTTCCTTGACATAACCATTGTGTGGATCCCAATCACTAGTTTACAAGAACTATCAAGGTCTCCTCTTCCTTGCGGTCACTCACCCTCCAGGCCCAGGTTCAAGCATCCCCTTCTCTGCTATATAGTCCTTCGGGTGATCCATCTTGCCTTGCCAAGATTTTCTCGCACAAGAAGAACTATCCATCATGTCCATGATCCCAATCAATAGTTTACAAGAACTATCAAGGTCTCCTCTTCCTTGTGGTCACTCACCCTCTAGGCCCAAGCTCAGGCATCCCATTCTCTGCTATACAATTCCTTGGGTGATCCATCTTGCCTTAACAAGGTTTTATTGCACAGGAATAATTCCAAAGACTTTATCGAGCCTTATAGTCGAGGCATTCCTTAGACTTGCTCTGTCGAGGCATGCCTCCGGCTTATGTTACCTCAACGCAACATATTCTAGGCGATCATTGCTTACCACGAGGTTCTCATGGCTCAGTAGTAGCCATTTTTCATGCTTTTCAGCTTGACAACATTCTAGCTCAATGAAATTTAGGAACGAAGGTTTCTCTTCTTCTCCTGGCACATAAATAGATAGAGATGAAGGTTACTCTCCTTCTCTGATGTCAGTCTCTATTTCCTCTTATCAGAACATACTCTTTTTCACAGTTCTTCCTCTAACCCAAGAGCTCAGTCTCTCATCTCTACACTCTTCGCATATATTTTCCTTTCACCTGTATCACAGGTATACAAAAATTCATGAGTCATCATCATAATTTTAAATTCAAAATTTTCTTATAAATCTATCACCCACAGATTTCCAAATTCCACATTTTGCTTTCATATTTGTTCCACACAGGGACCAAATTCATAATTATGGGACTTTCCTTTCCATAGCGATTTGGCTCAGCAGGCAATTGGTCTGCTATATCCAAGACCTCTTTGCTTCCTACACTTTCAACTTCAATCAGCCAAACAAATTGTTAGTTTCCCATGCACATATATTTTCATTGCACCTTTATAACGTCATCACAAACAATTCTTAAATTGTGCATGTTAACAATCAAATCACTTTTATCTATTTGATGATATAAGAAAAAGGAAATTCCATTCCTTACACATGCATCAGTTCAGTATATCAACTTTTCAAAATGAAATTCAGATACCAATTGACTTTAATGAATGTTCCAACATTCATGGCCACATTCATACCCAATGCACCCTTGCATCGATTTCATGTTATCACTTTTCAGGTTTGGCACTCTTGCCAAGGTGTGTTTGAATTCAACCAACTTATTACCATATGGACTCTTTGTCCATATTTATTATTTTCGTAGAACCATATTTTCTGCTCGGAATTGATCACATCCCTAATATTGTCATTCATGAAACTCCAGGGTTCACATGAATGCCTTTAATCATTGCTTTGATATCTGTATAATGTACTCAAAAAATTTGCAAACCCTCCTTCCTCAATGGAGGGTTCATTGTCTTCCCTTCATGCAAATATGCACTTCCTCGAAGCAATTCCATGCAATGTGCTAGCTATGAGCACCTTGATTCCCATAAAACCACTCCTCACGACCATAGTCTAACGCAAAGTGATAAACTCTATCTTCCTTGATTGGCCAGGATGGACTCTATTTTCTCTCCACACGATCAAGAGTTGTGACCTTAGCTCTTATTCGTTTCAGGCGCTACCCTTTCATCTCCCGTGTCTGGGTGCTAGGATCCTGGCTAAACCCCTTGTCTGCAATTCAATAGTGAATATTCGTCTTCCTCTAGATCCAACGATGACAAGGGATTGCAGAACCTCGACTAGCTCGTTGTTTAATTCTCCTTTTGATATCCGCAATGGACACGGGTCGTCCGATCTACGATCGGATCCCAAACTCAAAACAAAACTATATTGAATTTACTTTACGAGTACAGGTCCTGACATTAAATCGCATGCATATACCTTCCCCGCAATGATACGGGTCGTTGATATTATCCCTAGATCGATTATAAACCACATGAATCCAAATAAACAATCTCGTCATATAAGTATTTGATCGAGAATTTAGACTAAGAGAAGAGCCTTGATTTGCCAAATTCAACCACAGAACCCAATCACAGCATGATTTTACGTGGCATTAATGCGTGGGTTCCTTGCCGGTCCATCCACCGATCATTCACAGATCAACGGTTCACAATGATTGCAGAATTCCCAATCTGCTAACTCTTTATCGGAGAGTTCAATCTCCGTAATCTAAAAATTTCTTGGCCAATTCTTTTAATTGTGGTTGTTGATCATCCACTCCGACGAGATCAACAGTGTAGGTTGACTGCGGACCATGAACTAGAGCGCTCGTTAATTCTTCCTTTGCGCTCCACAATGAATAACAGTTGTCTGATCTACGATCGGACCCCAAACTCAAAACAAAACTATATTGAATTTGAATTATGGGCATAGGCTTCGTCGTTAACCTATGTTCCTATTCGATCTTTGCAATGAATACAGGTCGTCTATCTTATAGAACAATTGGCGTTTGATCAGTTAACTCTAGTGGATCTTGAATTCAATCTAGCGAATGAGATTGGTTTCCTTCCGATGAATGACTTGTGTTCATCTCCTCTTCCAGGTTCTCGGAGTGGTTAATATTCAGTTGTTAGTCTTCCACCGACACATTTTGTTTTAAAAATGTAATCGAGGATTCTTATATATATGTATATAAGCTCGTAGCTCACTGCTTAGCTCTCAACAATTATCAAGGTTGTGATTCTGACCTCTTGACGGATTTTTTCACACAGTTATTCCACAGGCAACTCCCTCAGTATGCAACTTCCTTATTGCATGGCAATCACTATTTGTGATGTCCTCAGCCTTGAGTTAGCTTTAGTTGTTTACCAAATATTCCCTAAGGAATATAAACATGCATCCTTGTCATGCACCCAAATTATGTATCCATACATATTCTGGTTTTGTTAACTTACATCCATGATGTACTTAACCATATGCATAATCAAAAGTATGTGTGTAGCTTCCATGGGTATATTTCACAGCCTACATATATCTCTATTCTAAAATTAGTCAACTCATGACTGTTCAAACTCATTCTTATGTGATCTTCAAGGCATTATCATTTGCCTCTTATACTGATGACAAACCATCCTGGCTCATTTACTCTTCCATTTATTTATACTCATCTTTCCTGAGGGAATGGAGCGCATTCCCCTTAAGCTATCACTCAAAAAAGAACTTTCATGACTCTTCAAAAAAATGGAGTCAACCATGCATCCATGGTATTCAGTTAATCTTGGCAAGTCCAATTCTAGCCTTACATATCACTTATCAAGGCAACCATACTATGCCTTTGGTATACATATATCCTTACATCATACATGTGCAACACTTTCACATTTAATATAATTCATACCTAACTGGTATTACTGTCAGGCTCCATATCAAGAAGCTTCACAATGCATTAAATCCATACATTCAAGCATAAACACACACAAACCTAACCAAACATTCATCATGCAAGCTCATTGCTTGCACCCTTTCCATGTCATGCATGCACATGGACATCTAAGACTTCCAGATCTTGCTCCAAGGATATTGCTGCCATTCTTATGACAAGCCTCATAAAGATACTCAACACTGAGTTTCCCTCTCAGTTGAGAGCTTGCAAACATTCACAAGACATCCACATGGAAGTTGAATCAAACATAGTCATAACTAGGTTCCCTTTTCATACAATAACAACTAGCAGGAAAACACTCTTGTCTCAACCTCCCTGGACATTACCCAACATATAAATACAATCTGGGCAATTTTAACCATGCCCAAGGTAACAAAATCAACCAATTTAGCTTCCAACTATATCTACATGGCTACCATCCACCACTCGATGTCAATATGACCTATTGGGCTTCTAGAAGTGCCCCAACACTTCCTTTACCATATTCAGGACCAACATTTAGTCAACCATTCTATCTTAATTTTAACAATAATGTCTAATACAATTTGGACTAATCCCTTAAAGCCCAAATGCAATTTCGAATTATGTTAATTACTAAGCATCCCAGTTCAGAAATCCATAGTACCTTTAGGTCAAGATCGATCTTGAACATCACACCTAGAATTCTTCCTTTTGTTCAGTACAGTCAGGGACAGAGGCCACTCCCCTCCTCCCACAAGAACTCTGGCAGATTAGCTTCCTATCCACCATGCAAGGGAGGCTGCTGTGATTTTCTCACTCAATCATTCTATATTTCTACAACTCTGTTTATCAGCTTGATTACAAAAACCTTGTCCAACAATTCCTGCATCTAGAAACAAAATTCATTTCTTAGTCCACTTTGAAACTCGAGAGTTGTGCATGCTCTCCCTTTTCAGAGAATGGTCACTAGACTCATTCTTATGATAGTGAGGAGTTATAAACCTATACTAGGTTTAACCCATCATTAAAGAAGTAATCATTACTGCTACGGATCCTCTCCATCTGTTCACATTGCTATTTTAGTTTAAATGTGAGTGTTCTTCAACATAATCCCATTCATGTAGAATCAACTATCATTTTCCAAGATATGCTAGGCTTCCTTTGTCACAGACTAGCATGATTCAATATCATTGGGTAAAATCCCAACTGTATTTTGAATATGCATCATTCTACTCAAGGAACTTATGCAGATGATTTATGTTTGGTAGTAACATTCTCCACAGGCCCATCTTTAGCTTGGTTAACCGAATCTTATGAATGTACAACAACATGTACAATAGCACAGTGAAGTCAAATTCTTTATTTGGGAATATTAGCAACATACATTGCCAATTTCCAAAACATCTATCAACAATAAAGGATCTCATTCCTCTCTTCAGTAGAGGTTTTCTACGCCTCTTAGGAATGTGGTAAGATAGGGTGTTACCCCTTAAATTCTCCCAGAAATATTTTCATACGACTTGTGCATGAGCCAAAGCATACCAAATGTTGTAACCATGCTCTGATACCAATTTGTAACACACCCACGATGGGGCATAAAAATTTTGTTCTCCTTAAATAATCAAATCCTCCATCCATGGTATCTAATTTGGAAATCAAGGCCTAGCCCCTTTTTCTTCAATGACCATCGCATATGACCACAGACTATGACCGAACGCTAAGGCCACAAGTGCCTATTCCGACACTTCGGAACTTCGGGCTTCAAGAGTTTCTGATTCATCGAACACCAATTCCTCCTAACTTCGAAGTGGAGAAGTTTTGAACTAGCGCGAAGGGATCAACGGTCCCTACTCTCCCTCAAGATCAACGACCCTCAATGACTTCGAGCCTCCGGGCTTCGACGGAATTAAGATCAATGAACTCGCAAAGTCTGAAGGACTCAAAGGGGTTAACTCCCGCTCTCTTCCCCATATCCAATGGTCACAACATACCTTGGCTCTTCTCGAACAGATCTTGTCCGTTCATCTTCCAAACAAAGGAACCTTCCCTTTTGATACTTCAATCTCGCTATTCTTCCTGAGCTTTGTTAGCTATGAAAGGATTAAGTTCTTTGTGCTCTTTCTCCTGATCTTAACACTTAGAAGGGTCTTCCGCGCACCCCTTGCACTCATTCATCAACTCTATAACTTAATAGGTTCTTGGTCTCTTCCCGCCTCACAGAGAGCCTATGCATACATGCACTACCTCTCCTGAGCTTAACAGAGTCCGTCCTCCTGGAGACTTAGAGAAATTGGGAGTGTCAACATGCATACGTGAAACTGTTCCCAAGGTCGACGAACTCACAGTTCATTACTCTAGCTTAAGCCGCCACAGGGTTCAAGCATTTATGAGTATAAGTCATGTCCGAACCATATAATTCCTTACTTACTTAATTATACAATCAAGCAGAAATAAAAGGGATACAATGTAACCATTAAGAAATCATGCACATCCTTGAAAACATTCCCACTACATCCAATTTTATCACATAGATACAACTCAATTACACAGGGTATGAGAATACTTATCTATTACAAGTTGCAGCCGACTAACTGACTATGGTTGTGTGCCTTTCCACCCAACCATAGGCTCAGAGGCATTCATTCTTAGCACTCTGGCCACCCCAGTGCCAAGCCATGATATCACTAGGGAATTTACACCATCTCTCAGAGAGACTCTCTCTGTCACAACGACCCTGGGAGGTTTATCAGATGCTTCCTCAGCATCAAGTTCACGTTCTGGTTCTTCAGGGCATGTTCTCTGCACTTCCTTTTGATCCGTGCACCCCCTTCCGAGCTTGAGCTCTCATCTCATGTCTCTTCTCTTGTTGTTCGTGTGTATGTATCTTACCTTGCTTCTTTAGGAAGGTTTATGACCTATCTTGTTCCTTCTGTCAGAAGGAATATCGGGTCTACAAGTATCTGTGGTACTTCGAGATGACAACCCATGTTTCCATTCATGGGGGTGGTTGATTATTCAACCACCAGTCCCTTCCTTCATTAACTGATTATTTCCTCTAGAGATATCATGGCTCGTACATCAAGGCTTCACCCCCCAACAGTCAGTTATGGGAAATTTAACCATAATACATTTACATCGTCCACATGCCTTGGCATGGTAATCCTATTTTGTGATTAATTACAAGATGGGGGAAACAAGGGTGTTACACCTTGTTGAAGGAAACCTATTTTAAGAATAAATATGTTTTCACAAGATTTGAAGAGTAAGTTGGGAGAAAAATTATTTTTTTTAGAATTTAAATTGTTCAACGAGGGAACGTGGATCACTGTCATGCATATGAGCTTTAAAAAATGAAATTTTTAAGCTTTTATGTATTTTCATTTTGTAAAGGTGGTACAATATAAATGAGGATGTTCCATAACATTATCAAAATTTCTGAATAAGATCTAGATATTCTCTCAACATTATGATGTCTTGTACACAAGATAGATCCCCCATTCATATGCATGGAATATGACCACTGGGTAAAAGTTAGGTAAGTCATAAACAACATTTATGTTCCAATTTCAAGGACACAATATCAATCTATGAAATCAATCAATTAAAAGCACACCTATTGGGTAATCTAGAATAAGATAATCTTGTAGAAAACAAGTTCTCTTTCCCTTCACAATTTTGATAAGAATTTGGTAGAAATTTTAGGCATGACCATAATTCTATCGAAGTCCAAGATTTGTGCATGGTGCAACATTTCCCTTAGGGGTATTTCCCAATTTTTAATCAACCAAGAGAGTAAAAAATTTGATCAAAATTATAAATTGATGGGAACTCTTACTTTTTATATCATCGGATTGCGATGATTAGAGAAACGTTTTCTACAATATTAGATGATTTTGATAATTATGGGAGGACTTCAAATATCATCAATCTATTGCGACATCTAAGAACACTAACATAGTTGAAGTGATGTGGTGGTCATCCCTCCTCCTCCTTGTTCTTGTGTGAGAACTTCTCGTGTCATTTCACCATTTACACTCGATGCTTCTTTTTGTCGATACATGACCTCCCAGGGACTATGATGGACGTTGACCTTATACATTATATACCACAAAACCCTTTTCCACTACCTCCATCGCCTTGATGTATGTACAAGGGATTGAATGCAATGGTAGGTAGAGTAGGGAGAAATAGTGGTGGCAAGATTGAATGAGATTAAAAGTGGAATTTGGAAGAAATTTGTAGGAATATTAGATAGATAGGAAATAATGCCTGTAGAACCATATGGATGGGGATATTAGGTGGTTTAATCTCTTGGTAGTGAATAAAGAGGGTGATCTTAATGCATTGTAGTCAATAATCCCTTTATTATTTTAATACTAGTGGAAAAGATCTTTAAAAGTTTCCATTATATAATCCACCAACATTCATGATCATATAGAGGGTGGAGATGAACCAAGCCAAGAGTTAATTGATGAGTGTTATGTAGATATACTCATTGTTTCTGGAGATGGTGTCGATATGAGAGGGAACAATATAATAATATGTATCATTTATCGAGCAAATTCTTATGTGAATATTTTAGGGGACCATTCTTCTTGGTGATGTAATACCCTAATTTCGACGCCTAGTATGTATTAAATCAAATTGTGTAAATGTTGGAAATCTTCTAGTATGGATTCCTAGTGTAGAGCTCAAAGCCAAGGATCAACTAGAGAGTGGTTAGGCATGTATCATGTAAATATACATATATGGATCATGTGTTAGAATTATCATGGTGAATTTTAAATCTATGTAAATATTAATGTTGGAATATAATATATAATGGTCCAAGGTTGTAACATCCCCACTATAATAACCAGTTTAATTAATGCTTATGTGGATATAATATGTGGCTATGGCCAAGCGATGTAATATGAAAATTATATCTCTATAGTTTAGTAATGAAATTTGATGCTAGCTACTAAGAGGCATGGACAAGAGATGGGGGCTGAATTAATTCACAAGAGGGGGAAGTGTCTAGAATTATGGCCAAGAGGGGTGCAAGGGGAAAATACCCATGTATATTAGTTCAACCCATTTTCCTAAAATTTCCATTTGTATATGAGCCTTTCATTTTTTAATTGAGTGTTCCCAAAGCCAATCATTGAATACATGTAAGAGGGTGGGTGTGAGTAGTCACATTCCATAGTTATTGGGCACATGGGGGTTGAGTACAATAAGCTTGGGGAAGAGTGTGAGTCAAGAAAGGAAAGACAAAAGGAGGAATTTGGTATGGGTTGGAACAGTAGTTCGAGCAAAGGAAGTTTTTGTGCATGAGAAAAACAAAGAGAGAGGAAGAGGCGAGCTTGAAGCAGATGCAAACATGGAGAGTGACCTCCGTAGTGAGTTTCACTCTAACAACAAGTTTTGTTGTTGGTTTGCTGGTAGTTTCCCTAGCAACAAGTTCCCTTGAGTTCTCGGCTGAGAGATTCCTAGCTCCCTGTTCCAGAGAGACCCTGATAAAAAAAATGGCACATTCCTTGGGTTAATCTTTATAAATTGATGGAACATCCCTTGGGTTATCCCTGATAAAACAATGATGCATTCCTTGGGTTGGGCACATAAGGAGGAAGATAAATGGTAGAAAAATCGGGATACTTGTAGGAGAATATCAGTTGGGTTATGAGTTTATGGGTTGCGAGTGGACTGTGAGAGACCATCCTCTTTTATGGGTTACTAGCCTTAGCTCGGGGGTGTCTGGCTATTGAGATTTGGAATAATTAGTCTATGGTTGGGTGGAACGTCCGTCCCAAGAAGTTGGTTGCACAATTCTTGTTTAAAGATAAGTGTTATATCGTGTTGCCATGTTATCTACATGTGTTATTACTATGCATGAAATATGTGTATTTGATAATGATTTATATGTTGTTGTAATGAGCGATTTAGTTGCATATCATGTTGATTATTAGCGTGATTTAGATGCATTTGTTTTATGGTTATAGACAATAGATAAATTTGTTTTAAATTTGTAGCTGTAAGATATGGGAAAGCAACTAACAATAAAAAAATTACTTTAGTTAGCAGAAATTTCATTTTTATGTGTATTCTGCACCGTAATATCCCTTAGTTGGGTTGGCGAACGCTACATTATGGCATTAGAGATGTAAAAAGAGAGAGCTTTGTGTGGCGTGGCCCATCCTAGGTGGTTATGACCGTTACAAAGTGGTATCAAAGCCTAGTTTTCAAAACTGAGCCTAGATGGGCCAAGTTAGCAGAAGGTTGAAGCGGAAATTTGTAGAGAATTAATTTCTAGAGCATGTGTGCAACTTGTTTTTATTAAATTATTGTAGTAGACTTGATATAAATTGCATGGGTAATGTGAAGAATTGAGCCTCTTTGGGAAATTTCGAACATAAGAAAAATCAGAAAAAATTGGGTATTTTTTTGTACAATGACGTCGGCATGATGTGTAGTCCATGTGTCAGTTGATGTGGTAGAAGAAAGACATGTACTACCACAATAGCAGGTACATGTTGGATGGGATGACATTTGGTAGGGGATGTGGAGCCATGTGGCAGACCAATTGTCAGACCCACGAAACCAGGGTAAGAAGTGGAAAATCGACTAAGTCCCAAGATGTCGCGGAGGTGGTGAACACGAAAGAGAATCAAGGCTATGTGAAGAAGTGAGGCAGCCTTGCAAACTCAGGGAACCGTGAAAAAATATTGAAAATCGACTAAGTACCAAGATTGGATCGGTCGGACGGGGTCATAGATATAAGAGTCGGGAAAATTTTCTAGACATGTTGCCCGCAACGAAATTTCAAAATTTGACTAAGTACCAAGACTCCGGGTATGAAGAGCATGGCGATTCCATGTAGATGGAAAAATGGTTAAGTGTTGAGACTTCTCAAACGGACTTATGAAAGGAAGGTTACAATATTATGAGTCTGGGAGTCCACATAGATGGAAAAATGGTTAAGTGTTGAGACTTCTCGGAAAGACTTATGAAAGGAAGGTTACAAGATTACGAGTCTGCGTAGATGGAAAAAATGATTAAGTGTTGAGACTTATCGGATGAACTTATGAAAGGAAGGTTACAAGATTATGAGTCTGCGAGTCTGCAAAGGAAAAAGAAGCTAAGTGTTGGTGGCAGGTTAATGGAAGGTATGAATATCTAGGCTATGAGTCTGCGAGTCTGCCACCCACAAGCCCGCGAATACAATAAAGTTTCTAACAATGGGAGCAAGTTAAGTGCGACAGAACTAGAGGGTGCAAATTGGAGAATGTGAAATCCTAAAATGAAGAAGAGATATGAATTATATCCATGGTGGATCCATTAAGACATATCAACAATGGAGATATAATCAACAAATGACCGTACAATTGTTGATTTTTTCTACTATGTTGCATGTGATAATGAATATTCCTTCATTGTTTTTCTACCATAACCTTCAGCTCAGAGATCCGATTGGAGCAAACAAATAGTCGTTGGAAAGGTATTGAGGAGTGGAATAGATATCTTAACCCATAATTTTTATTTGGGCATTATATTTTCTTCAAATTTGAATTGTGTAGCAGGAAAAGAGTGGAAATTGAAACTTGTAATTGTTGTACATTTTCGCTTAAAACTTAGATTGAGGCATGAGGATAGTCATTGGAAAGTTGTTTCGAAAATGAATGCATTTAAGGAATCCTACTTGGGAGTAGTGCATTAATATTATTCATAATTTAAAATGAAAAATGACTTATAATCTAATTATAAATACTTTGCAATATGGTTAATTCTAACATAAAATTATTACATGCACATTGTTGCAGAATTAGAGACACAAAAAAACAGACTTTAGATCCTACATGGAAACTAGAGATATGGAGGATGCTCAAGAGTTTTAAATCCATGAATAATAAATTGGAGGTATGCATACCAACATGGGTAATGTAGAGACCGAGTCTAATGGGAGAAGAGAAAGCAAGGAGCATGTAACTATGAGAAGATTGCAAAAAGAAGTGCAGAGCTAAATGGTCGATAATGAGAGGATCATGAAGTCTCAAGCAGAGATACTTCAGAAACTAAACATGTTGCATAAGAATGTCAACAAATACTCTGGCACCAAGCAAGCAACTAGTGATAGAAAAATATCAACATCAAGATCCCATAGAAAAATAGATGATCATGGGAATGATAAGAAGTCAGGAATCATGAGTAGATGTGATCATTCTCCAAGGAATTCTAGCAGAAGAAATCATGCAAGTTTAGTTCTAGGGAGCAGCCCAAGTGTGTCTCTTGTTCAGAAGAAAAGGAGAAGACCTGAGGCAGACATCTTGCAAGGTGAAGTCAAGAGGATTAAGCCACCAAATTTCAATGGCGAGCACAAGAAAGGAGAAGATGTTGAGGCATGTCCATTGGAAATGAAAAAATATTTCTAGCTACATGATTACCCATCCCGGGTAGAAGCAATAATTTTCATCTACCACTTGTAAGGGAAGGAAACCATGTGCTAGGATCAACTTAAGAAAGCCAAGAACCTTGATGAGAAAAGAATGTCATGGAGGCAGTTCAAGGGATATTTCCAAGAGAAATATTTGTCTGAGCATTACTATGAAAGAAAGACGAAAGAGTTCTTTGAATTCAAGCTGGGAACCATGACAATGGAGGAATACGAGAAGTTGTTGGCATAGGGGCAGACCCAAGGCTCAACGCTTAACATCGCACCAACAAAACCCCGACTACCGACCCTTTCAGCAACACCTACGAAGCAGGTGATGTCTCACTCGAGGTAGAAACAGGGGGGGTTACATGACGCAGGTGTCTGTAACTAGGATGGAACACAGATCTGTGATAATAACACTTCACAGAGTATTTTGTTAATGCTTAGAAGATGACATGCATTAATTTCCTAACCCTATTAACATCGCAGAACATACCCAAAGATATATTTAGCATAATAACAACAAAGATTAGGCACCTTAAAAACTTAACACTTAACCCTGTGAATCAGATCTAACATTTAACATAAACAAAACATTTAAGCAAAACATACATATTCATTACACATTCTAATCTAAACACTAAACAAAACATAACAAGGATAATATTGCACAAAACAAACCATAAGACACCACATATACTTGATTCACCCCAAGGATAAAATTTGTGGCTTTTTTTTATTCATTCATGTAATGTTATATGATTGAGAATATGTATTTAACTAAAGTATCCATAATGCATGAATCTCTCATGAAACTTTAAAGTATTTATTGTACAATAAAAATAACAACAATATGATATATATAGTTATGATTAGGGTGGATCAATTTTAAATCTAGACCAATGAATGGTTCATTGGGATCAAATCCCTACATGTACAAACCTTTTTAAGTTACTCTTATAAAATCATGAAAATAAGGTATATAAATTATTACTGTATGTTTCCACATTAATGGAGGCCCATACATTTAGCGCTTCACTGCAAGCTGGCTTGCATGGACGTCCTGCCCTGGTATATTCTTGTTTTGTAGAAATTGTTATTTATTTAATCATAAAATAACTTTCCAGAAATATAGACTGCATCTCACCCATCTTTAGTTTCTATTCATACTAAAATCAACTGTCGCAACAAATGTACAAATCTACTCCGAAACCAAATATTATACTATATTCTCTATTCTAAGTTGTAACACACTATTACTTTTTATATGATTATGATTATTATCGATCGATGCTCCAGGGAAAAGCGACACGTCATTCCTTGTTACGGCCTCCGGAGATCTTCTCTTCGATTTTATCCGCCATCCCTGTTTTACACTAAGCTGGCTTAGACTGAGCACTCTCACGCAGTACTGGTCTCAGTACTAGTCGAAGTATGAGTCTGAGTCTGAGTCTGAGTCTGAGTCTGAGTCTGAGTTTGAGTCTGAGTCTGAGTCTGACTATCGCCACGTTGACCCTGGCCAGTCTGCCACTGAGTCATTGATCCCAGACAGGTTCGCATTGACTTTTTTCTAATTCTGCGTCATCTCATCTTCCTGCCTTCCCTCGTCCTTCTTGTCGAGGGCCTTCTGAGCTGGACTTGGATTGGGATTAGGTGTAGCCTGATTCTGCGTCATCTCATCATCCTGCCTTCCCTCGTCCTTTCTGTCGAGGGCCACCTGAGCTGGATTTGGATTTGGATTAGGCGTAGACTGATTCTGCATCATCTCATCATCCTGCCTTCCCTCGTCCTTCTTGCCGCAGAGACCGCCGTCCTGGCACTCCTGATTTGCAGCAATGGTGGTACTAATTTCAAAAGCAAAAGCACATATATATATCAATCAACAAATTGAGACGAACAACTTCGTAAAATTTCTAGATGAGATGAGTCGATGGAAATGCAGAATGGAAAACTCCAACTCGATTTCGATTTAAAAGAAAATGGAAAACTAACCTGTGTATAACCGCCAAAACCCCTAGCAGAACAATCGCTACCCCCAACAGACTCCTAATCCTGGGCGTCAGCAGGTCTGCGAGCATTCTAAACAACCGGGCATGAACCCTCAAGAACGTATGCTGGGGATCCATTCAAACACTAAAAACGCTAAAGTTCAAAGCGGACTATCCCTTCTTGAGTGGTTCTTTCCACGATATGATGACTATCCCCTGTAACAAATTCTTCAAATTAAACTGCAATGGCCGAACTCTGAGCTCCCACGTGACCCTAGAATTCCCCGAACCGAACTCCCTGTTATAGTGAGAATCTAATACCAAGTGAGGGGCCGAATTTCATCGGCACAGAAGGAAAGAATCAGATTTCAATTTCGACCAGAGTCCCGAATAATAAATATAACAGCATTACTCTTTGATCACGACGTGCAGATCAAGTTGAACTTCTTCAATGACACGTTTTAACAAAGATTGTTGATCACGACGTGCAGATCAAGTTGAACTTCTTCAATGACACGTGCAGATCAATATTTTGACGTAATCGCATTTTTGTCTAAAATTGTGTTCTTTTACGCGTTTTAACAAAGAATGTTTATACGTTTTGGTATCTAAATCTTGACGTAATCGCATTTTTGTCTAAAATTGTGTTCTTTTACACGTTTTAACAAAGAATGTTTTTACGATTTGGTATCTATATCTTGACGTAATCGCATTTTTGTCTAAAATTGTGTTCTTTTACACATTTTAACAAAGAATGTTTTTACGTTTTGGTATCTATATTTCTATCAAATCAATATTTTAACGTAATCGCATATTTTTCTAAAATTGTGTTCTTTAACAATGAATTTTTTATACGTTTTTTTATCTATATTTCATAACAAATCAATTTGTTTGACCTTTGGCTTATTATACCTGCCGCCCGGGCATGGTATATAGCGATCGCTGCCTAGTTGACCAGTTATTAGTTGACCTTTGACGAAAAAAAAAAAAAACTGTCAGGTTTTCACATATTACGATTTAATTTTATTTTTTTTAATTATTGGAAAATATTTTTTACAAGTTGATTTCGTTCTCCAAATGAAATTCTTATTGCTGAAGAGGTTGTTAAAAAAATCTATCAGATTTTCACATAGTTTGATTAGGATTTTTTTATGTATACTGTCAAAAGCTGAGCCCATCTTAGTACTAATGCAGCCAATAACAATATCAAATTTATTAGTGCAAAAAAATTCCTGCTAATATCTTATGGCTGCGACTGTCTCCAATACTTTGCTAATTATTTTTTTTTATGTATACTGTCAAAAGCTAAGCTCATCTTGCAAAATTCGTAACTATATCAAATTTATTAGTGCCAAAATTGCTGGCATATATAAATCTAAAAAATTCCGACTCTTATCTTATTGCTACGCCTCTCTCCAATACTTTGCTCGTAATTTTTTTATGTATACTGTCAAAAGCCGGGACATTTTGCAGAATTCGTACTAATGCAGCCAATAACGATATCAAATTTATTAGTGCCAAAGTTGCTGACATTTGTAAATTTAAAAAATTATGCGCCTCTCTCCACTACTTTGCTATTATCTTTTATGTATACTATCAAAAGCGAGGGTCATCTTGCTGAGTTCGTACTAATAATGCTGGCAATAACGATATCAAATTTATTAGTACCAAAGTTACTGGCATATGCATATCTAAAAAAATTCTGGGTTTCTCTCCACTACTTTACTCGTTATTATTTTTTTTGTGTTTACTGTCAAAAGCTAGGGCCCTTCTTGCAGAATTCCATATCAAATTTATTAGAGTCAAAATTGCTGGCATATGCAAATCTAAAAAAATTCCGACTCGTATCTTATGGCTACCAAACTTCATACCTGGCAGCACGTATTGCGCAGTACTTGTTTACATTTCTTATCAAAACACATTTTGTCTAAAATTGTGTTGCTTAACAATGAATTTTATATACTTTTTAACTATGAATGCGTTACACGTTTTGAATTTTTTTTATACACTTTAACATTGAATTTTTTACAATTTTTGGTATCTATTTTTCTTATGAAATGAAGTTTGGTTCAAATTGTGCTTTTTTATAATAAAATTTGATAAAAAATAATAATAATAATAATAAAGTTTTGATTAAAAAATTATATAATTAATAATAAAATTTTGATTAAAAAATTTAATAATAAAATTTTGATTAAAAAATTATATAAAAAAATTTAACCTTAATATACATATACTTAATTAAATATAAAAAAATCACAACAATAAAAAACTTTTTAATTTTTGACATTTTTGGTATCTATATTTCTTATCATGTATTAAATATAAAAGATAAAATAGCCATAACAATTAAAAACGTTTTAATTTTTGACATTTTTAGTATCTATATTTCTTATAAATCAGGTTTTGTTTAAAATTGTATTCTTTAACAATGAAATTTTGATTAAAAAATTAAGTCTTTAATAATAAAATTTAGATTAAAAAATTACTCTTTAATAAAATTATGTAAAACAAATATACTTTCAAATTCATATACTTTACTTAAAAAAAAAAAGACAAAATGACTACAATAGTACAACACTTTTATATGAATTTGAAAATAAATCATCCCAATTTTAAAAAGACCTAAATTGTGTATCAAGACCAAACTTTAGCTCACCAAAAAAAATAATCTCATAAAAGAATCATTCAATTTATTAACTTATTAATTCACTTCTTTCATATAATGCATTTTATGGTTCCAACTTACCCTTTATGATTTCAAACAATTAACAGAGCCTAACAACTCATAGAAGCTAATAAGTGTGTTACTCACCATCACACCTTAATGGAGATGCATTGTATTTTGGAGGTTGCTAAAGTTTAATATGGAAGCATACCTTCATGAAGGAAAACTATTTTAAGTATAAATATGTTTTCACAAGCTTTAAGAGTAAGTTGGGAGAAAAAATCATTTTTTCATAATTTCAATTGTTTAATGAGGAAAAGTGGATCACTATCATGCATATGAGCTTTGAAAAGTGAAAGTTCTAAGCTTGTATGTATTTGCATTTCGTAAAGGTTGGTACAATATAAATGAGGATATTCCCTCAACATTATGATGTAAAAGTTAGGTAAGTCATAAACAACATTTATGTTCCAATTTCAAGGACAAAATATCAATCTATGAAATAAATCAATTAAAAACACACCTTGTGGGTTAAGATAATCTTGTAGCAAACAAGTTCTCTTTTAGGCATGACCATAATTCTATCGAAATCCAAGATTTGTGCATGGTGGAACATTTTCCTTAGGGGTCTTTCTCAATTTTTAATCAACCAAGAGAGTACAAATTTGATCAAAATTATAAATTGATGGGAACTCTTACTTTTTATATCACCGGATTGCAACAAATAGAGAAACGTTTTCTACAATATTAGATGACTTCGATAATTATGGGCGGACTTTAAATATCATCAATTTGTTGTGACACCTAAGCACACTAACATAGTTGAAGTGATATGGTGGTCATCCCTCCTCCTCCTTGTTCTTGTGTGAGAACTTCTCGTGGAATTTCACCATTTACACTCAATGCTTCTTTTTGTTAAGGATACATGACCTCCCAAGGACTATGATAGACGTTAACCTTATACATTGTATACCACAAAAGCCTTTGCCACTACCTCCATCCCCCTGATGTATGTATAGGGGATTGAATGAAATGGTAGGTAGAGTAGGGAGAAATAGTGGTGGCAAGATTGAATGAGATTAAAAGTGGAATTAGGAAGAAAGTTTTAGGAATATTAGACAAATAGGAAATAATGCTTGTAGAACCATACGTATGGGGATATTATGTGGTTTAATCTCTTGGTAGTGAATAAAGAGGGTGCTCTTAATGCATTGTAGTCAGTAATCTCTTTATTATTTTAATGCTAGTGGACAAGATCTTTAAAAATTTCCATTATAGAATCCACCAACATGCATGATCATATAGAGGGTGGAGATGAACCAAGCCAAGAGTTAATCGATCAGTTTTATGTAGATAAAATCATTGTTTATGGAGATGGTGTCGATATGTGAGGGAACAATACAAGAATATGTATCATTTATCGACCAAATGCTTATGTGAATATTTTAGGGGAACATTCTTCTTGGTGATGTAATACCCTAATTTCGACGCCTAGTATGTATTAAATCATATTGTGTAAACGTTGGAAATCTTCTAGTATGGATTCCTAGTGTAGAGCTCAAGGCCAAGGATCAACTAGAGAGTGGTTAGGCATGTATCATTCAAATATACATATATGGATCATGTGTTAGAATTATCATGGTGAATTTTAAATCTATGTAAATATTAATGTTGGAATATAATATATAATGGTCCAAGGTTGTAACATCCCCACTATAATAACCAGTTTAATTAATGCTTATGTGGATATAATATGTGGCTATGGCCAAGCGATGTAATATGTGAATTATATCTCTATGTTTTAATAATGAAATTTGATGCCAGTTGTTAAGGGCACATGGACAAGAGATGGGGGATGAATTAATTCACAACAAGGGGAAGTGTCTAGGATTTTGGCCAAGAGGGGTCCAAGGGGGAAATACTGTTATAACCCTAAACTGCACCAGACATGTATACCTAGCATCAGGCCATCTTACTTGATATCTTTTCCAAGCCATCACTGAACAACTCTTCTAAAAAACATTGTTTTGAAGGTGTACGCATCCTACACCACTATTGCCTGCGTGCACATGCTTGCTGCACCACTACAGCTCGTGTACACTCACAAAAAATCACGAAAAATGAAAATTGAATATGGATACGGGTTTCCGGGCCATTACTTATCCGTTTGCCCGCCCATAGCCAGTCACCCCAACCGTTACTATCTCTTTTCTCCTATAAAAGAAGGTGTTGGGGCCCCATTCCAAGAGGAAGCACGAGAGCATAGAAACTTTGCCCATTTTAATATTCCCTCGTTACCCCAATATTTTGCAACCACATTGTGAGTTTGAGCCAGAATTCCTTCTTCCTCGTTTGCAAACCCTTGTCATTTCCCTAGAGAGAACTGAAGAGGAGAAGAATACGTGGAAGCAGTTGGTGCATGGTGAAGAAGAGCCCAGGACCAAGTACGAGGAGCAGGGTTGGTCTCATGTTGTAAACAACTTTTGTGAGATTAATATAAAGAAGTACTTTTTCTGTCCCGCCAAATGACATCTCAAATCTTTATGATTTGTTTACATTTCTTGGTTATGATGTCTAACCCACTAATCCATATATAGAATGCATGCTTGTAGTTTCTTGTTTGTCTTTTGGTGAATGCAGGTCAGCCTTGGGAGGAGACTTGCAGTTAGGAAACAATCAAGCGTAAAGGGATCAACACCGGACGCGGAGTTTAAGGTATGCCTACCAGATCCCTATACTTTGTCTTTTATGTATGATTGTGGGGTAATGTCGGGATAGTTAATAAAAAGTAGGATACTTTAGACGGTTAGCTCTGCCTATATTCTAGAACCCTGGTGTAGTTCGTAGAGGCGTTTTCCCACTATAGCAAATACCCATGTATATTAGTTCAACCCATTTTCTTAAAATTGTCATTTGTATATGAGCCTTCCATTTTTGAATTGAGTGTTCCCAAAGCCAATCATGGAATACATGTAAGAGGGTGGGTGTGAGTAGTCACATCCCATAGTTATTGGGTACATGGGGGTTGAGTACAATCATCTTGGGGAAGAGTGTGAGTCAAGAAAAGAAAGACAAATGGAGGAAATTTGTATGGGTTGGAATAACAGTTTGAATAAAGGAAGTTTTTGTGCATGAGAAAAAAATAGAGAGGAAGAGGAGAGCTTAAAGCAGGAGAAAACATGGAGGGTGAATTTTAGAGCAAGATGGAACATATTCAGAGCGTTTTGGAGCTAAAGATTGAAGAGCCAAGTTGTCGGGACTGAAGAGTGAACTTCAGAGTGAGTTGCACTATAACAACAAGTTTTGTTGTTGGTTTGCTGGTAATTTTTCTAGCAACAAGTTCCCTTGATTTCCTGGTTGATAGATTCCTAGCTACATGTTCCAGAGAGACCCTGATAAACGAATGACACATTCCTTGGGTTAATATTTATAAATGGATGGCACATCCCTCAGGTTATCCCCGATAAACGAATGTTGCATTCCTTGGGTTGGGAGCGTCAAGAGGAAGAGTGTTGGTAGAAAAATCAGAATAGTTGAAGGAAAATATCAATTGGGTTATGAGTTTATGGGTTGCGAGTGGACTATGAAAGACCATCCTCTTTTTTGTATTACTAGCCTTAGCTCGGTGGTGGGTGGTTGTTGAGATTTGGAACAATTAGTCTATGGTTGGGTGGAACGTCCGTCCCAAGAAGTTGATTGAAAAATTCTTGTTTAAAGATAAGTGTTATATCTTGTTGTTGTGTTATGTACATGTGTTATTACTGTGCATGAAATATGTGTATTTGATAATGATTTATATGTTGTTATAATGAGTGATTTAGTTGCATATCATGTTGATTATTAACATGATTTATATGCATTTGTTTTATGGTTATAGAAAATAGCTAAATTTGTAGTTGTAAGATACAGGAAATTGACTAACAGTAAAAGAATTACTTTAGATTGCAGAAATTTCATTTTTATGTGTATTTTGCACCGTAATATCCCTCGGTTGGGTTGGGGAATGCTAAATTGTGGTATCAGAGCTGTAAAAAGGGAGATTTTTGTGTGGCGTGGCCCAACCTAGATGGTTGGGAATGTTACAAAGTGGTATCCAAGCCTAGTTTCAACATTGAGCCTGGATGGGCCAAGTTAGCAGAAGGTTGAAGCTGAAATTTGCAGAGAATTAATTTCTGGAGTATGTCTGCAACTTATTTTTATTAAAATATTGTAGTAGACTTGATAGAAATTTCATGGGTAATGTGAAGAATTGAGCCTCTTTGGGAAATTTCGAACATAAGAAAAATCAGAAAAATTTGGGCATTTTTTTGTACCATGATGTGGAGTCCATGTGTCAGCTGATGTGGTAGAAGAAATATGTGTACCTCCACAGTGGCAGGTACATGTTGGATGGGATGACATTTGGAAGGGGATGTGGAGCCATGTGTCAGGCCAATTATCAGACCCATGAAATGAGGGTAAGAAGTGGAAAATCGGCTAAGTCCCAAGACGTCATGGAGGTGGTGAACACGAAGGAGAATTAGGGCTATTTGAAGTAGTGAGGCAGCCTTGCAAACTCGAGGACCCATGAAAAAATCTTGAAAATCGACTAAGTAGGAAGATTGGATCGGTCGGACGGGGTCATAAATATACGAGTCAGGAAAATGTTGTAGACCCGCTGCCCGCACTGAAATTTCAAAATTTGACTAAGTACTACGACTTTGGGTGTGAAGAGCATGGCAAGTCCACGTAGATGGAAAATCGGTTTAGTGTCGATACTTCTTAGATGGACTTATGAAAGGAAGGTTACAATATTATGAGTCCACGAGTCCACATAGATGGAAAAATGATTATATCCTAAAGAATAAAAAAAAACTCCTATTTTGTAGAGTCAAATGTAATGCTGGCAATATTTGCTATATCAAGTTGTTGAGCTATGATCTATTTTGGGGTTGTAGAAGCCCTTTTTGAGTGAACTACCTTAGTAGTTAGATACTATTTGAATCTAGTCATTAAAGGCTATACTAGATGATAGGATATGAAAATTTGATAGGTGGTTTAAATAGATAGAAGAAAGACCATGTTCTGGTCGAAAAATTGGAGACCCAAGGGACCTTTTTGAGAAGCACATTGTAAAGGAATTTATGTTCAATTTGACACTTAATAGCAAAGGCATATGGATGGTTAGACCCTCTTTTTCTATTATGTTATTTCTTTATTCATGCTTGAATTCATTATTCGAAATTGCAATGCTTTTTTATTCTTGAGTGATTATTTATACAGTGGAAATTTTACTGTAAAGATTATTTTTCAAGTTTAATATCAAGTTGACCTTCTTGTTTCTTTATGATATTTTGAGGCAAGAATTTTGATGAAGTTGACAAATTGAAGGCTTCACCTTCCTATTTCTTAATTGGTTTAATCCATCGTTGTGTTCACCTATTACTTAGTCAATGGGATATACTATGTTTTAATCTTGTTTTTCATATTGTGTTGTTACCTTGAAACAAGTTTCAAACCACCTTTACTCAAAAAACCCAATCATAAAACCCTCAAAACGATTTTGCAATAAATCAATGATGCCCTAGCTTGCCCTTAGCAGTCGAGTGCAACTTTAGGGATTAACAAGAACTATCAATGTCTCCTCTTCCTTGCGGTCACTCATGCTCTAGGCCCAGGCTTAGGCATCCCATTCTCTGCTATACAATTCCTCAGGTGATCCATCTTGCCTTGCCAAGGTTTTTTCGCACAGGAATAATTCCAAAGACTTTATCAAGCCTTATAGTTGAGGCATCCCTCAAACTTGCTCTGCTGAGGCGCCCCTCCGGTTTATGTTACCTCAACACAACATATTCTAGGCAATCATTGCTTACCACGAGGTTCTCATGGCTCAGTAGTAGCCATTTTTCATGCTTTTCAGCTTGACAGCCTTCTGGCTCAATGAAAGTTAGGAACGAAGGTTTCTCTTCTTCTCCTGGCACATAAATAGATAGAGCTGAAGGTTAGTGTCCTTCTCTCGAGTCAGTATATATTTCCTACGATCAGAACATACTCTTTTTCACAGTTCTTCCTCTAACCTGAGAGCTCAGTCTCTCATCTCTGCACTCTTCACATATATTTTCCTTTCACCTGTATCATAGGTATACAAAAATTCATGAGACATCATCATAATTTTAAATTCAAATTTTTCTTGTAAATCTATCACCCACAGATTTCCAAATTCCACATTTTGCTTTCATATTTGTTCCGCACAGGGACCAAATTCATAATTATGGGACTTTCCTTCCCATAGCAATTTGGCCTAGGAGGCAATTGGTCTTCCATATCCAAGACCTCTTTGCTTCCTGCACTTTCAACTTCAATCAGCCAAGCAAATTGTTAGTTTCCCATGCACATATATTTTCATTGCACCTTTATAACGTCATCACAAACAATTCTTAAATTGTGCATGCTAACAATCAAATCACTTTTATCTATTCGATGATACAAGAAAAAGGAAATTCCATTCCTTAGACATGCATCAGTTCAGTATATCAACTTTTCAAAATGAAATTCAGATACCAATTGACTTTAATGAATGTTCCAACATTTGTGGCCGCATTCATACCCAATGCACCCTTGCATCGATTTCAGGTTATCACTTTTCAGGTTTGGCACTCTTTCCAAGGTGTGTTTGAATTCAACCAACTTATTACCATATGGACTCTTTGTCCATATTTATTATTTTCATATAACCATATTTTCTTCTCTGAAATGATCACATCCCTAATATTGTCATTCATGAAACTCTAGCGTTCACATGAATTCCTTTAATCATTCCTTTGATATCCATATAATGTACTCAAAATTTTTGGCAGGCCCTCCTTCCTCAATGGAGGGTTCATTGTCTTCCCTTCATTCAAACATGCACTTCCTCGAAGCAATTCCATGCAATGTGCTAGCTATGTGCACCTTGATTCCCATAAAACCACTCCTCACGACCATAGTCTAACGCAAAGTGATAAACTCTATCTTCCTTGATTGTCCCAAATGGACTCCATTTTCTCTCCACACGATCAAGAGTTGTGACCTTAGCTCTTATTTCTTTCAAGCGCTACCCTTTCATCTCTCGTGTCTGGGTGATAGGATCCTGGCTAAACCCTTGTCTGCAATTCAATAGTGAAGATTCGTCTTCCTCTAGATCCAATGACGACAAGGGATTGAAAAAACTCAACTAGCTCGTTGCTTAGTTCTCCTTTTGATATCCACAATGGACTTGAGTCATCCGATCTACAATCGGATCCCAAACTCAAAACAAAACTATATTGAATTTAATTTACTAGTACAGGTCCTGACATTAACTCGTGTGCATAAGCCTTCCCTGCAATGAATACAGATCATTGATCTTATCCCTAGATCGATTCTAAACCACACGACTCCAAATAAACAATCCCTTCACCACACAGAACCTAATCACGACACGAGTTTACGTGGCATTAATGTGTGGGTTCCTTGCAGATCCATCCACCGATCGTTCACAGATCAACGATTCACATTGATTGCAGAATTCCGAATGTGCTAGCTCTTTATCGGAGAGTTCAATCTCCTTAATCTGAAAAGTGCTCGCCCAACTCTTTTAATCGTGGTCGTTGATCATCCAGCCTGACGAAATCAACTGTGTAGGTTGATTGCGGGCCGTGAACTAGAGTGCCTGTTAATTCTTCCTTTGCGCTCCATAAGGGTCGTCCGATCTACGATCGGACCCCAAACTCAAAACAAAACTATATTGAATTTGAATTACAGGCACAAGATTTTTCGTTAACCTGTGTTCCTATTCGATCTTCGCAATGGATACAAGTCGTCGATCTTATAGAATGATTGGCGTTTGATCAGTTAACTCCAATGGATCTCGAAGTCAATCTAGTGAATGAGATCGGTTTCCTTCCGATGAACGACTTGTGTTCATCTCCTCTGCTAGGTTCTCGGAGTGGTTAATATTTAGTTGTTAGTATTCCACCTACACATTTTGTTTTAAAAATGTAATCCATGATTCTTATATATATATATGTGTGTGTGTGTGTGTGTGTGTGTGTGTGTGTGTGTGTGTGTGTGTATACGTATAAGCTCGTACCTCACTGCTTAGCTCTCATCAATTATTAATCTTGTGATTCTGACCTCCTGACAATTTTTTTCACACAGTTATTCCACAGGCAACCTCCTCAGCATGCAACTTCCTTATTGCACGACCATCACTATCTATGATGGCCTCAGCCTTGAGTTAGCTTTGGCTGTTTACCAAATATTCCCTAAGGAATATAAACATGCATCCTTGTCATGCACCCAAACTATGTATCCATGCATATTCTGGTTTTGTTAACTTACATCCATGATGTACTTAACCACATGCATAATCAAAAGTCTGTGTGTAGCTTCCATGGGTATATTTCACAGACTACATATATCTCTATTCTAAAATTAGTCAACTCATGACTGTTCAAACTCATTCTTATGTGATCCTCAAGGCATAATCATTTGTCTCTTATCCTGACAACAAACCATCCTGGCTCATTTACTCTTCCATTTATTTATACTCATATTTCCTGAGGGAATGGAGTGCATTCCCCTTAAGCTATCACTCAAAAAAGAACTTTCATGACTCTTCAAAAAAATGGAGTCAACCATGCATCCATGGTATTCACTTAATCTTGGAAAGTCCAATTCTTGCCTTACATATCACTTATCAAGGCAACCATACTATGCCTTTAGTATACATATATCCTTACATCGTACATGTGCAACACTTTTACATTTAATATCATTCATACCTAACTGGTATTACTATCAGGCTTCATATCAAGAAGCTTCACAATGCATTAAATCCATGCATTCAAGCATGAACACACACAAACCTAACCAAACATTCATCAGGCAAGCTCATTGCTTGCACGCTTTCCATGTCATGCATGCACATGGGCATCTAAGACTTCTAGATCCTGCTCAAAGGATATTGTTGCCATTCTTATGACAAGCCTCATAGGGATACTCAACACCGAGTTTTCCTCTCAGTTGAGAGCTTGCAGACATTCACACGACATCCACATGGAAGTTGAATCAAACATAGTCATAACCAGGTTCCCTTTTCATACAATAACAACTAGCAAGAAAACACTCTTGTCTCAACCTCCCTAGACATTACCCAACATATAAATACAATCTGGGCAATTTTAACCATGCCCAAGGTAACAAAATCAACCAATTTAGCTTCCAACTATATCTATATGGCTACCATCCACCACTCTATGTCAATATGACCTATTGGGCTTCTAGAAGTGCCNGGCTTCATATCAAGAAGCTTCACAATGCATTAAATCCATGCATTCAAGCATGAACACACACAAACCTAACCAAACATTCATCAGGCAAGCTCATTGCTTGCACGCTTTCCATGTCATGCATGCACATGGGCATCTAAGACTTCTAGATCCTGCTCAAAGGATATTGTTGCCATTCTTATGACAAGCCTCATAGGGATACTCAACACCGAGTTTTCCTCTCAGTTGAGAGCTTGCAGACATTCACACGACATCCACATGGAAGTTGAATCAAACATAGTCATAACCAGGTTCCCTTTTCATACAATAACAACTAGCAAGAAAACACTCTTGTCTCAACCTCCCTAGACATTACCCAACATATAAATACAATCTGGGCAATTTTAACCATGCCCAAGGTAACAAAATCAACCAATTTAGCTTCCAACTATATCTATATGGCTACCATCCACCACTCTATGTCAATATGACCTATTGGGCTTCTAGAAGTGCCCCAACACTTCCTTTACCATATTCAGGATCAACATTTAGTCAACCATTCTATCTTAATTTTAACAATAATGTCTAATACCATTTGGACTAATCCCTTAAAGCCCAAATGCAATTTCGAATTATGTTACTTACTAAGCATCCTAATTCACAAATCCATAGTACATTTAGGTCAAGATCGATCTTGACCATCACACCTAGAATTCTTCCTTTTGTTCAGTACAGTCAGGGATGGAGGCCACTCTCCTCCTCCCACAAGAACTCTGGCAGATTAGCTTCCTATCCACCATGCAAGGGAGGATGTTGTGATTTTCTCACTCACTCACTCTATATTTCTACAGCTTCGTTTATCATCTTGATTAGAAAAACCCTGTCCAACAATTCCTATATCCAGAAACAAAATTCATTTCTTAATCCACTTTGAAACTCGAGAGTTGCGCATGCTCTCCCTTTTCAGGGAATGGTCACTAGACTCATTCCTCTGATAGTGAGGAGTTATACACCTACACTAGGTTTAACCCTTCATTAAATCAATAATCATTACTGCTACGGATCCTCTCCATCTATTCACATTGGTATTTTAGTTTAAATATGAGTGTTCTTCAACATAATCCCATTCATGTAGAATCAACTATCATTTTCCAAGATATGCTAGGCTTCCTTTGTCACAAACTAGCATGATTCAATATCATTGGGTAAAATCCCAACTGTGTTTTGAATCTGCATCATTCTACTCAAGGAACTTATGCAGATGATTTATGTTTGGCAGTAACATTCTCCACAGGCCCATCTTTAGCCTGGTTAACCGAATCTTATGAATGTACAACAACGTGTACAATAGCACAGTGAAGTCAAATTCTTTATTTGGGAATATTAGCAATATACATTGCCAATTTCCAAAACATCTATCAACAATCAAGGATCTCATTCCTCTTTTCAGTAGAGGTTTTCTACGCCTCTTAGGAATGTGGTAAGATAGGGTGTTACCCCTTAAATTTTTCTAGAAATATTTTCATACGACTCGTGCATGAGCCAAAGCAGACCAAGTGTTGTAACCATGCTTCGATACCAATTTGTAACACACCCATGACGAGGCATAAATTTTTTTATCTCCTTAAATAATCAAATCCTCCAGCCATAGTCTCTAATTTGGAAATCAAGGCCTAGCCCCTTTTTCTTCAATGACCATCGCATATGACCACAGACTATGAATGAATGCTAAGGCCACAGGTGCCTATTCCGGCACTTAGAAACTTCGAGATTTAGGAGTTTATGATTCATCGCACGCCAATTCCTCCGAACTCCGAAGTGGAGGAGTTCTGAACTGGAGCGAAGGGATCAATGGTCCCTACTCTCCTTCAAGATCAATGACCCTCAATGACTTTGGGCCTCCGAGCTTCGACGAAATTAAGATCAACAAACTGACTCAATTCTACGAACTTGCAAAGTTCAAAGTACTCAAAGGGGTTAACTCCCGCTCTCTTCCCTGTATCCAATGGTCACAAAAGACCTTGGCTCTTCCTGAACAGATCTCGTCCGTTCATCTTCCAAACAAAGGAACCTTCCCTTTTGATACTTCAATCTCGCTATTCTTCCTGATCTTTGTTAGCTATGAAAGGCTTAAGCTCTTTCCGCTCTTTCTCCTGATCTTAACACTTAGAAGGGGCTTCCGCGCACCCCTTGCGCTCATTCATCAACTCTATAACTTAATAGGTTCTTGGTCTCTGCCCGCCTCACAGAGAGCCTTTGCATACTTGCACTACCTCTCCTGAGCTTAACAGACTCCATCCTCCTGGAGACTTAGGGAAAATAGGAGTGTCGACATGCATACATGAAATTGTTCTCAAGGTCGATGAACTCACAGTTCATTACTCTAGCTTAAGCCGCCACAGGGCTCAAGCATTTATGAGTACAAGTCATGTCCGAACCATATAATTCGTTACTTACCTAATTATACAATCAAGCATAAATAAAAGGGATACAATGTAACCATTAATAAATCGTGCACATCCTTGAAAACATTCACAGTACATCCAATTTTATCACATAGATACAACTCAATTACACAGGGTATGAGAATACTTATCTATTACAAATTTCATCCGACTAACTGACTATGGTCGTGTTCCTTTCCACCCAACCATAGGCTCAGAGGCATTCATTCTTAGCACTTTGGCCACCCCCATGCCAAGCCATGATATCACTAGGGAATTTACACCATCTCTCAGAGAGACTCTCTCTGTCACAGTACATCCTTGAAAACATTCATAGTACATCCAATTTTATCACATAGATACAACTCAATTACACAAGGTATGAGAATACTTATCTATTACAAGTTTCATCCGACTAACTGACTATGGTCATGTTCCTTTCCACCCAACCATAGGCTCAGAGGCATTCATTATTAGCACTTTGGCCACCCCCATGCCAAGCCATGATATCACTAGGGAATTTACACCATCTCTCAGAGAGACTCTCTCTGTCACAGCGACCCTACGAGGTTTATCAGATGTTTCCTCAACATCAAGCTCACGTTCTGGTTCTTCAGGGCATGTTCTTTGCACTTCCTTTTGGTCTGTGCACCTCCTTCTGAGCTTGCACTCCCATCTTGTGTCTCTTCTCTTGTTGTTCGTGTGTGTTAGGACCACACAATGCACCTTTTTGCCTATACTTTTTGCCACCATTATACTCCTGATCACCTATATTTAGACTCATACTATCACTTTATCTGATCATCTTTAAGGTATACAACGTCCCTTCTCATTACTATATGTTTAATCTGTTTTGCATAATATTTTACATCACTCTCGTACTTAACCAATGATTAGAAATGCATAAGTGTCCAAA
>SNQJ01S0068847.1:1585-26728 GCA_010110895.2 Picea sitchensis
GAAGCTCCTGAATCCATGAGGCAATTATGCAACACCTTATCATGTATGTTCAGGGATGTGTAGAAGGGAGGGGATGAATCATCTATGTCTTCTACCATGAGACCTAGGATGACTGCTGGCTTTTCATCTTGAAGATTTACTGAATCTGTGGAAGGCTGGGGGGACTCAAATTGTAGTAGTTTGGAGAGGGACTTTTTAAAATCTTCATTTTTAACTAGTTCTGAGAGAGGTACGGGAATTCTAATATTTTGAATTTCGTGCTCAAAACTAAAGGAGGAAAGAGGATTAGGAGCTTCCCTTACCTCAGAGACAGGTTCTTTGGCTGTTGGCAAAGTATTCTAAGTTTTCATTAATTTAGTAGTGATTGTTGCAGGTTTAGCAGGCCTTTCCGCTATGAGGGGCTGATCATGGCTATCAAAATTCCCTTCTTTCTTCTTTGATTTGAGATGGCATTTGTTAGGAGTGTTGTTGGCATTTTCCCCTTTACCCAACTCATTGATTTGAATGTTCATAAGGGATTCTTCATATGTAGATTGAGTCAAATGGGGAAAAGGGGAAGTGTCTTCTATATAGTGAATTTCAGGGTCGAGCTGATCTATCTCCTCTCCTTCCTCATGAGCAACTAGGTTATTTTGGAGAGGGGTTTGAATCCTTTGATCACCTTTGTCTTTGCTCATTTGTTCCCTGGGCAAAGTCTGTGGCACATTGTTACTAGGCCTCCTGAAGCTTCTGTTATTAGTATCTTGGGGATTTCTGTACATGGGCTTCCCTTCTAACTCCCACCTTTCCATTCTAGTCGAAAGTGATTTTAGCACTTTAGTTACCTCGTCCATCTGAAGGGGAAGGGGAGAGGAAGTGGATGGAGAGGCTTCAGGTCTTTTCCTGGGTATGTCTCTATTAGCCTTATTCCTGAGTCGGTCAACAACCAATATGTTAGATTCTACTTCCACGATTGCATCCTTCATGTGAGCCAGAGTAGTGGCTCTCATTTCCCTAAACAGGAGGCAAAAATCAGGATCAAAAGCACTAGCATAAGTGATTTTAGTAGAGGCTTCTGAGGGATTTATCTCAGTGGGGATCTTACTGTACATTTTATTGAATCTCTTGGAGAAGTCAGAAACAAACTCTCATTCCTTTCTTTTCAAAGACCCAAACTCTGTCATGTAATACATGAAGTCTTTTTTGTCTCCCCACTATCTCAAAAAGGAATTATCCAAAGCCTCAATCCCATCGATAGATCCAGGAGGCAGGGCCCTAAACCACTTTCTAGCCTCGCCTTCAAGGCTATGGACAAAAATCCTCATCCATACGTTTGCATGCATGATAACATGATCATCTGTAAAACTGTAAAAGGCTTCAAGGTGTTCTTTTGCAGCTATGCCCCCTTCGCCTGTAAACTTGGGTAGCTGCTTAAGGTAGCCATCTGTTGGAAGGGCATTGAGAGGCTGAGGTAACAAAAGAGGAGCATACCTAACAACTATTATAGCCTCCATTCTGGTCATGGGGGGATTTGTTCCTACCATAGGAATATTAGGTGGAGGAGAACTCAGAGGAGAAGGAGCTCGAATAGGGGATACTGGAAATGGGCTTCCAGGTGAAGGGGGAAACAATGGGGGATTTAGAGAGAAGGCTAAGGGGCTTGAGTCAGCAGATGCTTCTCTCTGTGTAGTAACATCAACAATAATAAGAGGAGGGGTGGTAAAGCTAGGAGTGGGGAAATCTTCTGTGGTCTTGGGTCTATGCCAAGGTACAACTTCAGGGGAGAGGGAAGTGACAAGGATTTCTCCCTCCAATCCCAGACCAGGGGGGGAAAACTTAGCAAGAACACTTCCGAAATTCAGGAAACGAGAAACTTCAGAAAAAGGTTTGCTAGGAAGATGAGAAGAGGAGAATGGAGTTTCTAAAGAAAGAGATGGCAAATTACCTGGTTCAGCAGTGGAAGTTTCTCCTTCAGAGGCCTTTCCTTTTTTAATAATCACCTTCGGATCAACTTCAAGCATAGCTAGAGGAAGCTGTGGATGGGACCGCTTGAGTCTACCTCTGGAAGCTACAACTAAAACAGTAGGTTCGCCATAGTGGAGTCGTCACAATGGAGTCACCAGGTGCACAGTAGCAATCTCATAGGGCTTTGATGCCTGATGCACCTTCAGAATCAGAGGCTCGATATCGTTCAATCCCAGGGAAAATTTTCAACTTCGTCCTCGGCAATGGCGCCAGAAATGTTAGCATCAGAAGTCACTCCTAGATTGCAATAGGAGTAAGCCTGAAGCCCATCAGTTTATTTCACTATTTGTTGATGAAGGGTGATGAATGGAAGTAAACTCAGAACAATATTGTTCTAACTCAGAAACTAGGCTAGGCATGCACAAGCAGACGAGGTCTTGGTTTAACTTTAGACAGTAAGTTGTAATAAGGGTGAGTAGGAGGAAGACTTCTGTGAGGAAATGCAAAGGTCTGTTGTAGGCATCGAGCTTCTAATAGCCTGTAGAAGAAAAACTTGAACACAAGAACAACTTATATTCAAATTGCAGAAACACTAAAAGAACATAACAACGTTACAATAAAACCTTTATCATAACACAGTCACAACAATTCATGTGAATTAGTCAATCATGAACTCTTTTAGTATGGGATAGAAACCAGATGAAAAGAGAGTTGTCTTTCATTAAACAAGAAATTTCACATACATATACATAGCCAGGAAAACCAATGCTTCATTAAAACATTACAGTCGGAAGCTCGGTTCTACCATCCATCCATACAAAAATAAAAAAACTGAGTATATATACTCAGAGCAATACGCCCCTTGGCAGCAGGAGGGTAGCTGAGACATTAAAGTCCAACTTAGAGTGTGCAGGCTCCTCTGGTCAGACGAGGACACCAGATCGACATGGCTCTTTTAGGAAAACCTGCACACAGGACGATCTTGGGCAGACTGCCTGCCAGAACCTCCATGCCTTACATTCATGGCTTGAGCTGAGGTTTTAGCTACCTGCTCAATTTTCATTAATTGCCTTCCTCCACGGCAGGTGGCCAATACTTCGAGCACAAGGGACGACCACGCGCTTGCTTCCCAGGGCTCAGAGGTTAGCCTCCTTTTTATTTTGGCTCCGCCCTCAATGTAACCCATGGCCATGACTTGGCACCTTTCTCCAGGGCGCTTCGACACTTCTCCTTTCGGGAGATTCCACCATTCTAGCATCCAGGATCCTTGTTGACTAAAACTGCAAAACGACCCTCCATATTGGCGGTTGGATCTGGCTTCAAAATCAACGGACATGATCCATTTTCTCTTGAAAACATTGGCTCCCCGCCGCTCATATGCTTTGTCCCCACTCCATACGACCATGTGCTATGACCGTGGGCCCACACCCAAAGGCGCCTTCACATCTCGCGTATCGTGGATGGGAGGGAGTCGACCCTCGTATTTCAAAGTCACGATAGGTGAAATAACGACCAGACTCAATCATGCACCACGCGTCCTGCAAGACTAACGGTCCCGATCCTTTTGGGGATTCTCCCACCGGGAGTTATCGCTCCTCTTTGTCCAACTGTCTTTCCATACGACCCTGTGCTATGACCGTGGGCCCTCACCCAAATGCGCCTTCACATCTCGCGTATCATGGATGGGAGAGATTCGACCCTCGTATTTCAAAGTCATGATAGACGAAATAGCGACCAGACTCAATCATGCGCCACGTCCTGCAAGACTAATGGTCTCGATCCTTTCGGGGATTCTCCCACCAGGAGTTCTCGCTCCTCTTCCTCCAACTTCCTTTCCATACAACCCTGTGCTATGACTGTGGGACCGCACCTAAAGGCACCTTCACATCTCGCGTATCGTGGATGGGAGGGAGTCGATCCTCGTATTTCAAAGTCATGATAGGTGAAATAGCGACCAGACTTAATTGTGCGCCACGCGTCCTAACTGGATCGGACGACCACAATCATTTCATGACTTTGTCCCTAAGGGATGAACCCATGCGCTAAACCTCATGCAACTCCCTGTCTCTGGCTTACCCGATGACTGTTGATCTGCTCCATCGATGGATCTTCGCCGCTAAAAAGAAAAAAATGCCCACTTGCTTGATTTTTAACCCGAAAATAGAGATTTTATGCATGTTGCGCTTAGGCACTCATGACTATGACCTTGGATAACTTCATTTGATGGATCTTAAGCCCCATTTCATCTATTTCTCACCAAGGACCCGAATCTAGAGAGAAGCTTCCCCCTTACAATAATATGTGCTAACACTTTGTCATCCACTGAGGTAGAATATAAAGCATTGTGTGCAACAACTTGTGAAGTTGTTTGGTTGAGAAGACTACTTCAAGGTGTTGGAGAAGAACAAAGGAAACCTATGATAATCAAATGTGATAACCATAGCTAAATCAAGTTGGCAAATAATACAGTTTACCATTCCAGGACAAAGCATGTTGATACTCAGTTTCATTTTGTTCGAGAAAAGATGCAGTCTAATGACATTGCTTTAATGTATTGTAATACTAGTGAAAATGCTGTTGATATTTTCACTAAGCCTCTCGGGAAGATAAAATTTGAACCGTTTAGGGAGATGTTAGGTGTGGATGTCAATCCTTTCTCCATTAAAGGGGAGACTTAGAGATAATGGAGATTAGTTAACTGAATAATGGTTCCAACCGTCTAATGGTTTCAACCATCTAAACCAAATGTCATCCTATATAATGTACTCCTCATTGATTTAATAAAATACAATGCATGTCTTTTCTTTGATGGCCTCCAGGTGATGCCTTGCCTGAGAGAAGTCAGTTTCTTTCTCTCCTTCTATTTTCAAGTCACACCCCGGTGATGATATAGATTTCAATGCCATCCCGAGTAATGTGTTACCGAATCTGATTGTTATCCGTTAATGTTATTGCATTCAATCGTAATAGAATGGGGTTTGCTATTTTAACGAACACATTTCTCACCAGTCATGATATGCAAGAAACAATAGGAAATACATGGGAAATGCACGACATCTAAGAAGAGTAATAAGGAAAGGAAACCCTCTTATACGAGTAAGTAATTTCAGATTCTCTCATGTAGAATTTAATTAAAATAGTATAATTTAATTAAAATGGTTTGAGTTGTAATTTGAAAGTGCTTTGGTAAATATTTTCACATTTTACACATAGTTATGATGTAATATAACTTCATTTTTATGCAAAATTTTGGTTCTTCTTTGAGCTTGAATCTAGTCATTGGTAATGTAAATGTTTTTTATCATGGGATTAAATGTTTTTGATCATGGTATTATAGCCACGAGCCCTAAAACTATTGAAACTATTGTTTGGTCAAATATGCAGAAAATAGATATGGATGGTTTAGCCAAACCTCTTCTAGATATGGATGGTTTAGCCAAACCTCTTCTAGAATGTTTGAATAAATGTTCCAAGCATACATGTTGATCACTTCCTTGCAGATCATTGAAGTTTTTCGGACTGCATCCCACATGGATTTATAGTCTCCCTCAAAGAGACTATCAATGATAACCTACGTAGCCTTGTCAGTGGTGTAGGATATCCCTTCACACTTAGGCCACAAGAAATTTGTCTTCTTGATCTATTTACAACAGATTTATACCCACCATCTTTTTCCATTTCTTAGTATTCACATTATACATTAATTATTTAATTATTCAATCATTTCAATCATTTTTTTGAGAGAGGAATAACATCTTCAATGGCTTTCTAAACCCTGTTTTTTAGTTCGTCGTGTCTTATTTCCACACTGATATGCGAAGGCGCTTCATTTATAATTTATGAATTTATCCAAACCCAATGAGATAAAGCTCTTAACAAACTGATATAAAAAAGACAATCTATAATAAAGATTGTTTCAAATCCATAGCCATACCTTGAATAGCTCATAGCTCATTAGTATTATGAGATATAGATCCTTTCCACCCTTCCACTGGCAATCTCTTCCTTAAGGATATTGATACTTTCCACCCTTCCACTATCAATCTCTTCCTTAAGGATCTGTTGTTCTAGCACGAACAACCTACACGATATGCTCTTCCTTAAAGATTTGTTTTCTAGCAGGAAAAATTCACACAGTATGTGTTGGGAATGCGGGCAACCCTTTCAGATCTCAATATCTAGCCATTTATGATTGCACTAGCTAGAACCACTCGCATAATTGACTCTCAGTAATTTAATGGCCATCAAAAAATGTGTGATAGGGAGTTGGGACTATAAATTATAAGTTGCTTATACAGTATTTTGATTTGACATTAAATATCTACTTTTGGAGTTGCTTATATAGTATTTTGATTTAATATTAAATATCTACTTATGGAAGATTGTATTTTGTTTGGCATTAAACATGAGAACATTGTATTTTATTTGACATATCGGATTCAATTTAAAAAGATTTTATTTGGCATATCCGATTCAATTTAAAAGGATGATTCTTAATCATGTCAGTGTCATTTGTTATTATAAGCCTTAAATACAAAACCTACATTTTGTTGCGTCATTGTAAGATGATATTCATTTTAATTGCAACTTGCAGCTTGTATTACTCACAATATCTTTCAGTAAAACAAATAAATTCAGCACATTAAAGAGAGGAGATAGCAATAAATAAGGGTAGGGCAAAGAATTAAACAACCAAGATAGCAATAAATAACCAAGATAGCAATAAATAAGTGTACGACAGAGAATTAAGGAGTAGGACACATGGCAAATTTTTAGATCTCTTTTTTAATCAAAGAGAGGAGATAACAATAAATAAATAAGTGTAGAACAAAGAATTAAATAAACAAGATAGCAATAAATAAGTGTAGGACAGAGAATTAAGAAGTAGGACACATGTCAATTTTTAGATTTTTTTTTTTTAAATTTGATTTTTTTTTTCTCTGACAATTTCACATCCAAGTAGGAATAAATTGTCATTTCATTTTTTACAACCAATCATAAAATATAATTTTTGAATATCAAATATTAAAAAATTAATCAATATTTTTTAAATATTAAATTTAATACATAAATAATATAAAACATTCAAAAACATAGGCGAAAGTAAAAAAGTCAAAACAATTTGACCAAAAATCGATCACTATATTCCCTGCTTTGACAGGGACTAATAAAATATAAAAAAATGAGCAACATCTTATGTTTACTAATTCAACTATCAATTATGGACCAAAACACCAAATTTTGGATTAAATTAAAAAAAAAAACCTAGCATGTGTCGGAAGTTGGAAAAAGGAATGCTCAAGATAACATAATAGCATTTTGTTTATGAGCACATATTAATTGTTTGCATGCAAGAAGGAGATCAATTATGGACCAAAACACTAAATTTTGGATTAAATTAAAAAAAAAAAAAACTCGCATGTGTCCTAAGTTGGAAAAAGGCAATGCTAAAGATATTTTTTATGAGCACATAATAGCATTTTTTTTATGTTCACATATTAATTGTTTGGATTCATAAGGAGAAAATGAATAGTTAAAATGTGCACATTATTTAGTTAAATATAATATATAAAATTTGTTAAAAAGTATTTGATAAATATATTGTTATTTTATAAAAATAGAAATAAATCAAAGGGACACTTTTAACTAGGATTGCTTGGCAGCTTAATCCCTGCCATGCAGATTTGGAAATGTATAAATGAAGCTATTTAAAATAATTTAAATGTATAATCTATAACAAACACTGCAATCACTACCATCACTGCTGCAATAGTCCAAATTTATATGAGGACAGATCTATTTAGTTAAGTATGATATATAAAATTTGTTAAATTGTATTTGATGCATATATTGTTATCTTATAAAAATAGAAATAAATCAAAAGGATACTTTTAACAAGGGCTGCTTGGGAGCTTAGTCCCTGCCATGCAGATTTGGAAATGTACAAATGTAACCATTTAAAACAATTTAATTGTATAATATATAACAAACACTGGAATCACTCCCATCACAACTGCAATAGTCCAAATGCAGCAAGGGTTTTCAAAATTGTTAAATCTATGTTTGAAATTGTAGCAAAAATTAAATCCCCAATTTATATGAGGACAGATCCGAAAAATCTGAAAATATTGACCTATTATCCTACTTATTTTTATGAAAAGAATATCATTGCATGTTTACATAAAAAATATTTTTAATAAATTTTCGAAAAATATTGTTAAACACTATTTTACAATGGCTATAATTAAAGTAATCAATGCCCAAAATAAATGTCTATTTACACTTTCTACAATTGTTAGATTTATTATGAAAGCAAAGGCCACTTTGAAAAAAAACTCGGACAAATAGTGGGAAAGTGATTTATATGTGAATACATCAAATCGATTCCCTGACATTTCTTATTTTATTTTGATGCATGCATTTTAAAAAACCCCCCAAAAAATTAATATGCTTAGGTTTCATCAAAGGATGACGATGATGAAGTTCTACCACCCTAACCCTGTTTAGGTCATTGACCAGAAGCAATTCTGATTTCCCAGGAATACACTGCATCCATATTATACTTTTACTCCCATAAAACAATTCTAACATAATTTCACCTGTCCAGTCTATATTCCAGAATGATTCATCAAACCTGTATATTATAACCTTGGATACTTGAGCTTCATATAAAGCCAGGAATCGGGTACACTCGTCAAAAGCTACCAAATCAAAACCTCGTTCAAAAGTGCGAATAGGATTGCTCCCTCGCAGAAATGGTCCTAGCTTTGGGAACATGTACAAGTTTAGACTATCACGTACTTTGTCATGGATAAAAAACAATAACTCACCACATCTCGGAAAAGCCACCTTTTTATATCTTCTATCTCGGGATCACAACACACTAATTCATCACAATACACTAATTCAAATGGGTCCGAGAAAGATGGGACAATGTTATGCATGGAATTTGAATTTAACTCATCTAAGTCTTGGGTGCCATCTCTACAATCATCCATTGTATAATGGGCTTTTCTTCTTCTTCACTTGAAATTCACAAGCTTTCCTCCAAAGCTCCTAACCCCCTATATGACCTTCCGACAGAGCAACTTTCAATATATGCATGTCTTCCAAGCACTCTTCTTTGGGATACAGTTTCCTTTGTTCGAGTAAGAAAATTCATTTTTGAACTGCTGCTCCTGAACTTTTTAGCTGCCTCATTTTCAGATTCAATATTTTTACTAAGATGGAATAACATATCCTTCCTAATCATTGGTACGACAATTTGGCTGAATTCTTCTTTATCATCTCTATAGATGGATGAACAAAGGTCTTTCCATTTGTTAATCGCAAAAACAACACTGCTCAATGTCTCATCAAGATTAAAATTAAAAAAACTTTGTTTTCCATTGCAGATATGAATCTTGCAACTCTGGTGAAAGGTCTGCTTTCACATATTCTAATTCAGAAAAAATAATATCGAGGCTACCAGAAGTAAGAAAATTATTCATGTTAGAAATATCAATATTCTTTACTTGGTCTAAAGTGTCATCGCTCAAGAGAAAAACCACCAAAAGTTGTTTTTCACTGAAATTTCTCTCTGTAAAAGAAAGTTTGTTAACAATAGGCTGACCAAAGCTCTTCATTTGCTCTAAATTACCATTTCTCATAAGAAAGCCCAGGAAAACAATATTATGTGCTACGTTTTGTAATTTTTTAGGAACTATAGTTTTTATCCAATCATGGAGTGCATTGTCTGAAACTTTGATGACTTCTACAGTTGCTGGTAACATTTTTCTGTTGCTTCCAAATTGAAGAAGAAGTTGATCACCTGATACTACCGGGCGTTTCCTTGCAGATCCATCTTTAGTAGTAGGCAAAATCTTTGCCTTCTGGATTGCATTGTCACTTTCACCTATGTGCCTTAATATAATCTCTTCTTCAAACAGAATAGAGTGGACAAATTTTTCAGTTCTTTCAATTATAAACCTTGATTCCATCCCAATGGAGGGATGGGATTTAGTCTTCGTGCCAGCGAAATGCAGTTTCTGCTTACCCGAATTGCCACCCCAAATAGTAGCCAATTGATGTTCCAACTGCTGGAACCTATTTATTTGAATAGGAATATACTCACCTCCAATATGCTCCCTGTCTTCAGATGTTGAGTCAGGCATATATCGAAGAAATCTACAATACTCAGGTAGAACCTCGAGAAAATTCTGCAAGATCTGCTCGTCTAAATCATTAAGATTTGATTGGATGTTGCACTTCCGACTTTTCCTGCGGCGACCTTGGATAGATTTCTCCAATCTGCAAGATCTTCTATTCTAATTCATTAAGCTTTGATTGGATGTTGCACTTCCGACTTTCCCTGCGGTGACCTTGGATGGATTTCTCCAAGTCTATATAACTCTGGAACTCTGGCAAAGAAGAATGCTCTAAAAGAGAAACAAAGTCTTCATGTTGATCCTAGTGAAATCAAGATCATAGTCTTTGGACATTTGCTCCAACTCAGACCCAAGTGCACTGGCATAAACCTTTTTGAATTGAGATCTAGGATACTTTCTTGACGGTTTATAATTAGCAGTGAGAAAAGAACATCTGTGAAATCCTTCAGCAAAGAACAATGTATATTTGGGTATTGCCAAACCCTTAGGAGGGGTCGTACTGATATACCTTCCAATGTTTATGTTGAACCCAAAAACAACCTTGACATCATTTTCAGAATTTTGGATATGACTTATCTTGAGCCTCTAAGTTCGTCTCTATCTTCGAGAAGTGGTAGCCACATAAGCAAACAAAGCTTCTAGAAGGTTATTCTCTTCAACGCACACAGAAATATCATCACACAAATCGACTACATACCATATAAAATTGCAAGAAACTTGTTTCCTTGATGCATCTTTGAGATGGGTACCTTGATGCCAATAGAAAAGAATTATGAAATGCATCAAAAGACCAATGTACAAACCCGGTTCAAACTTGTCTTCCTCCATTTGCATATGAATGGAATGATCTACAACACCCATATCTTCCAATATTTTACCCATCGTTCGCTTGTCCCCATAGAAGCCAATTATCGGTAAGGAAATTTGATTCAAGGAGTTAAAACTGATTCTGACATCAGAACATTAGTTTTCTGCAACACTAGGTGCAATTCGATTGCAAAGATGAATAATCTGCTCTTCTGGAAGATGGACCTTCTATGCAAAGCTCAATTCTTGCTTGTCAGATACTATTTTCATAACTTGAAAGAGAGAGACCTCAGAATTCTTGCTTGAGGCTTGATCAACAGAAGTCTCGTTCAGTAACTCAAGTTGAAGGCCTTCAGAAGTCATCAATGTGCTTGGGGATTGGTTATTGGTGATAACTGTTTGTGATAGTGAACCCGACGTCTCATATGTAATCAATTCTGGAGGGTTTTCAAGTGTCGAATTCATCAATGCAATTGGGTGTTGGTTGCTGATGATAATTGTTTGTGGTGGTGAATCAAGTGCCTCATCTGAAATGGCTTTTGAATAGTTTTCAGTTGCGGATTCCATCTCGTTACAATAATCATGCTATAAGGACGTCGAGTCCTCCACCATCTCTTCATTCACCACCCATATGGTATCATCATAAGTGAAAATTTCGGGTGCAAAGAACATTTCTTCTTTATTTTTAGGTGAAACAGGGTTATTCTCTGCTTCCTCTGTGCAAACTGAAATGTTGGTGTAAAAGACCTCAGGTGGAATGAGCATTTCCTCCTCCATATCACTTGGAAATGGATACCTGCCACCCATAGTAAGTAAAAATAATCTGTAGAGAACAATAAAAAAATTGCTCAAAGAAGCTCTTATCTTACAATCACCCACAAAAGTATTTGTATTGTATGTAACGATGTAGAAATGATTCCATTCAAATATGGCTAATATATTGATGTATCGATTAGAGAAAACACTCGGAATTCAACAACACATTTCAGTTGATTTAACTCAATCATTTTGTCGTTGTCGAAACCATTACAAGCAAAACGTATTAACTACTAGCTGTATAATTGCATGGCAAAACTAGAAGAAAAGAACCCTAGTAGAGGAATGATTGCATAGCCAACTATAAGAAAAGCAACCCAGTGAAGGACCAACGAAAAGAAGCGGTTGAGCATATTTTGAAAGAAAAACTAATTTTGTTATCCCCTGAAACATACCTAACAACTTCTCGATACCCAAATATATGTCTATCTAGCTTCGTAGTAGAAAACTGGACCAAGACTCGTTAACATTAAGCAGAACACGGATTCAAGGAATTTAATGCCTGATTTTATATAGAGTGTGTATGGCGTATTAGAGAAGTAGAAGAATCCTTTGGGGCCAAGATCATGGCCTACATTTTTTTATAAAGGAGAATATTTAATGAAACGTAAAGTGCATACAGAGATCGAGGACCCAAAGCAGAGACCGAGCAGATCAGAGTTGATACATGGCAGCCTGGCAATGTAAAATGAATTTAATTCACTGGATAAGGAAAGGTGTTGTCAATGAAGTGGAGTCGGTGGATGTAGCGTTTTCAGGGGTTGCAGAGTCCCAGTGTCAAGCGGTGGTGGCCAAAGACTTGTGAGAAGGATCGAAATGATAAAACTAGCACAGTCACATAATTGTGACTGATGAACGCCGAAAGGCATATGAAATGCACAGACGGCGTATGAAATGCGCAGACCGCTAAAACGCCTGAGAAAAACGCAGGGACAGGTGAGGAAATTCGTGGTTAATAATCCAAACATGATATGAAACGCCTAAAACACCTGAGGAAAATGCAGGGACAGTTGAGGAAATTCGTGGTTAATAATCCAAACATGGTAATGTTAAACGTTAATCATTTAAATGTGGCAATCATATAATGCTATAGTAATTTCTTGATATGATTAGGTAAATGTTAAAAAGTAAACAGATTAACGGATGCATTCAAAAACACAAGGAGATTATGAAGAGTAAATCACATTCATTGATTTGGGAGGACGACTAAGAATATTCCAGCATCTTTAATTGTTAGGCATTAGATTAGAATTTTAGATTAAAAGATGATTAATTGTGCCCATTGCCAATAGGTATACGCTTTTAGGTGTAAATATTAATGCACATTATCAGCTAGGCAATAACACTAAGAAGTTGACAACCAATAATATGCCTAAAAAATAATGTTTTTAAATTTATTTTAATCTAAAAAAATATTATTAATGACAGTTTCCTAAGTTTCACATTGCAAATCACCAAACTTTTAAAGTCAAACTTCAAACTAATAGACAGTTAATGGGTAACTCATTGCTATAGTCGGTAGCGGCCGGGACTAATAACATCAATTATTATTAACAATATAGAACAATGGACTAGAGAAGAATCTTGAATTTTGTGCCTTCCCCTATCAAAATATAAAATGGTAGGGGTGAGCTAAGGTTTGAGGTTGGATGTTGTAATTGTGAAAAATCTTGAATTTTGTGCCCTCCCCTATCACAATATAAAATGGTAGGGGGAGCTAAGGTTTGAGGTTGGATGTTGTAATTGTGAAAGAAACAAAAAATACAAGCATGTCTCTTCTTCATTTCATAGTGAAATATAGGTAAAATATTTCATTTTTCATAGCATTCGAAGGAGAATGATGGTGCGATTCACATTCCTTCTATAGTAGTGGTGTGCAACATTGTTGTGAAGGTAAAGCCTTGATGTTTGGTGTTACCAATGTTAATGGTAGACCTTGTTAAGGCCATTCCTTGGGATTTATGTATAGTCAATGCCCAAGCCATCTTAGGGGGGATTTATTTCTTGTTTCCCCATTGTATGGGTAGAATTGGTACATGATTTGGTTGGGTTTGGTCCCATGGAGGACCAATGTATTTATCAAATGTCACAACAACATATGTTGGTAAACTTGGAGGGATACTTCTTGGTGTGTACACAATTTGCATGACTACTCCAAGAGAACCATTGATAAATCCCTCCAAATGATCTAGGTGGATACTAGGGGCCACCCACATGTTCCACTAATTTAGAATAGTTCCACATCTTGGCATTTTTTCTACAGTTTTTCAGGTCCCAAAATTTTGGGGTTATTTTGAGGCCCTAAACGACGTTTTTTTGGCCCGACAACACCTAGCTTGTAGTCAAAGACAAATGCTAGGCCAAACCCATTGTGTACTCCTTGGCTAGACCTTTTCGATGGTGTATCGAGTGCCCCAAACGAAGATAATATGCAAAAGTTGCACCCATGGGAATTTGGTGTATCAACTAACCACATCAAGGGCCACAAACCTTTTGGCACTTCATCTTGTAGGGATTAGGGTTTTGTATGGTTAGGTTTTCACATTGATGCTTTATGTTAAAAGGCCTTTTTGACCTCTTTGTAATCAACTTCTTGTGAATGAGCGGAGCAAACACATCTCTCTCTTCATAGATAAACTACCACCATTCTAGATAGATTATGTGCTTTGCATTTTACAGTCTTCTATATTCCAGACAGTCATTAATAGAATCTAAGTTTTATTGTATTAATGTGTTCCTTGCAATATATTTATGTATTTCCTTGTTATATCTCTTTCTTCATGTCATTCTCAATATAATATAGATTAGTGGTATCAGAGTAATATGCTCTTCATTGTTTCTCTATGCATGCCTCCGACGAGGTCAGACTACTGAGAGTTGGGTCTCGAACTTGTTGAGCTTGGGGAAGAACACTCCCACTGACCCAAGGTGCTTCCCATGACAGAAGAAAAGAGAGACGATAGAGTAGGTGATCCAGATTATTTTGAGAATGAAATGAAGGCGAAGATATAAGAAGGAAATACATAAAGATATTGCAAGAACATAGAGATACAATAATACACAATTTCTATAAATGAAAGAAATGTACATAAACTGTAAAAATACAGAGTGAATGAATTCGTTAGAATGGTGGCAACTTATCTCTGAGAAAATATGTGACGACTACTCTCATTCACAAGAATATGTTTACAATGAGGCTCAAAAGGCCTTTTTAACATAAAGCATTAATGAGAAAACCCTAAACATTCAAAACCCTAACCTCGAAAGATGAAACACCAAAAGGTGTGTGAGCCTTGATGGGGGTAGTTGATACATCAACTTCTCAAGGGCATATATTTTGCATACAATCTATGTTTGGGGCATTCAATACGTCGTCGTAAAGGTCTAGCCGAGAAGTACAACATTCGTCAAGGGTCAAGGCATGTTTTCAACAATCACTAGCCCCCCAAAAGTCCAAAAAAATGTCATTTAGGGCCTCAAAACAACCTTGGAAGTTTGGGAGCTGAAAAACTATAAAAAAATTGCTAAAATGGAAAATTGTTGTATGAGCCAGTGGAATAGGTGGGTGGCTACCGATATCCACCTGGATCATTCCTCCCCCCTTGGGAATAAATTGTCTTCATTGCATCAAGTTCTCAGGGAAGATTTTGCTAAATCTAAACCTTAGTGAGTTGCTTTCCCTATGGAAGACGTTATCCTGCTTGTGCTTGGAATTGATCTGTTGTTTGGGGAAATGGATCCATTCAACCAATCTGGCTGCATGATCTTGGTCTGAGTGTGGGAGGACTCTGTCGATGAAGATGCATTATGAAGAGTTATATCAATGGGGGATAATGGTTGGAACCCTACGCACATTAGAAAAGAGTTGTGGCCAATAGAGTTATGAAGGGATCTGCAATGGCTTGGTTTGACTAGGTAGTGTGAAAGAACCCCCGTAAGTGAAACAAGAATACCTTTGTGCTCTTTTACAGTCCTTTCACCCTGATTCTATTGGATAGAAAGGTCTTGGGTCGAGGCTACAGTGGTTGCAGTTTCCTTCTATTCACCTTTTGACTAGATTGTGAAGAGGCTAAACTTTGCGGTATGAGAGATTACTTTGCGTCATAGTTTTGTTGGGACAGTAATCGGTACTAGCACTAGTACCCTGTAGAGTTGAACCCCCGGAGTAACAATGATACTACATGGTCGGAATTCATAAACAACATGACTCTTCCACATATATGGCTAGCTTAAAAGAACATCACGGACTTCTAGTGGGGAAACATCACATAATACCTCATCCTTGAAGGGATTGATGTTGTAGGATAGGTGACACTGCTGGCTAACATGGAGATCTTGACCCTGAAAAAACCACCCAATGTTGTATGGTTGCGGGTGTGATGTTGTCAGTAAATCCAACTCGTTGATGATCTCTGCTGAGATAAGGTTCTTTTGGATTCCACTATTAATAATGAAGTGCAACGGGGTCCCCTTCACCCACATCTGTGAATGGAAGAGGCACTCCCCCTCCTCAAGATCCATTGGTTCTTCTGGTTGGATTGTTGTGGTTGTGATGGTAGCAATGGGTTCTGCATCAATGATCTGTTTCCTTTTATAGTTTTCTAAATTACATTCTGAGTCAGGGTTTGGCTCTTTTTCTCTGAGCTCAGCCACCAATGAATGTTTTGAGTGACATTCATCGATGTTTTGCCAAGGTATTTTGTGGAAGTCACACCACTTCCCAATGTCCTTCTTTGTCTTCCTATTACCCTTATTTTCTTGTGGCTTAGACTGGTTGTCTTGAGGTTGGTTGTTCTATGAGTTGGGGTCACNACTCCTGCTTATTCCGTTGCTTAAATTTCTACTAGAGTTTGACAACATATTGATAAGCATCTCCCAGTGACTAGATGTCCAAAAAATCCATTTCTGTTTGGATGTACCTATGTAGACACCCACCGTATTTTGGAACTAGATGTCACTTGAAGTCTTTGATATCCAACTTGGTGCACAAGGTATGGAAGGTATTTGTGAACTCTGACACTATTTGGTCCCTCTCTTGACGCGGTGTGATCCATCTCATGTATTGGTTGTCATATTTTCCAATAGGGTAATATTGTTCCTTGATGGTATCCATAAAAAAATCCCAAGTGTGTTTAGCCTCACACATTTCAGACTCCTTTGTGGAATTTTTCTCATAATAAATATTGCACCAATTTTTGACATGGGGGACAACCTTAAGGAGTGCAAAGGTGATATTTTCCCTATCAGAAAATTGTGGACAAAGAAAAAAAATTCTAGCAGATTTAACCACTTTTCCAAAGCATACGCGTCTATTTGACCTTCAAACATAGTAATATCAAAATTAACTTGTACCTTGAAAGGAGAAACGCCTCCAAAGTGGCTTCTTGATGAAGACACATCTACTTTTGTTTACAATCGTCGAAGGATTTGGGAAATTTTTTCCATCATTTCATCCCTCTGTGGCATAAGGGATTTCTCAAGCAATAGATGAATAGAATATCTTTCTCTCTCGTCTCTCTTTTATTTTTCCATGGGAGGTCGCTTGGGTTGGAGAGAGTGGTTGTCCTCAAGAGAAACTAGCTCAAGACCCAACTCTCTATACCACGACCTCGTCGAGGACATGCACTAAGAAACAACAAGGAGCAACTTACTCTGATACCACTGATCCATATTATTTTTAGAATTAAATGACAAAGGAGATATAATAAGGAAATGCACATAGATATTGCAAGAACACAAAAATACAATAATACACAATTTCTATTAATGAAAGAAATGTACAAAAATTGTAAAAATACAATGTGAATGAACTCACCAGAATGGTGGCAGCTTATCTCTGAGAAGAGATGTTACAACTACGCTCATTCACAAGAATATGTTTACAATGAGGCTTGAAAGTCCTTTTTAACATAAAAAAATTAATGAGAAAACCCTAAACATCCAAAACCCTAACCTCGGAAGATGAAACGCCAAAAGGTTTGTGGGCCCAGGTGGGGATAGTTGATACGTCAACTTCCTGAGGGCGTAACTTTTGCATATGATATTTGTTTGGGGAATTTTATACCTCATCGGAAAGGCATAGCCAATGAGTAAAATTTTTGTTGAGGGTCAATCCAGGACGTTCAAAATTTTGGCACCCCAATAGTCCAAAAAAACATCGTTTAGGGCCTCAAAACAGAACCAAAAGTTTGGGACTTGAAAAAAATCTAAAAAAACTACCAAAATGGAAAATTGTTCTTTGAGCTAGTGGAATAGGTGGGTGGCCATCGATATCCACCTGGATAACAAGAGATCCTATCAAATTGTTTCTTGAGGAATTCCTCATGCGACAAAGGAACGAGATGATGGATAATTTCACCCAGATCCTTCGATAACTGCCAACAACAATGGAGGCATCATTCAACCAATAGTCACTTCAGAGGTCCAAAACCTTTTAAGGTACAATTTAACTTTGATATTCCTTTATTTGAAGGCCAAATAGATGTTGACACTTTGGAAAAATGGTTAAGTATGCTAGAGGGTTATTTCTTTTTCCAAAAATTTTCCAACAGTGAAAAAATCACCTTCACACTCCTTAAGGCCCTTCCCCATGTCAGATATTGGTGGGAGACTTACTGTGAGAAACATGCTAATGACGAGTCTACAATTTTTGGGTCATGACCCACTTGGGAAACTTTTGTTGATGCCCTCAAGGAGCAATACCACCCTATTAGAAATTATGATGACCAATACACGAGATGGACAACTCTGCATCAGGAGAGAGACTAGATGGTGTCGGAGTACACCAACATCTTCCATACCTTGCGCATAAAACTAAGTATTAAATACTTCGAGAAAAAAATGGTTATGAAGTATTGCAGTGGCCTACATAGATACATCCAAACAGATATGAAGTTGCAGGAAATCTCCTCAATAGGAGATGTTTACCGATATGTTGTCAAGACCTAGTAGAAGTTCAAGCAAAAGTATAAGAAAGATTTCATCTCTACAAACCCATCCTAAAAGAAGCCTGATAAAGGTGGCCCTAACTCCCAGGGAAAAGGACAGAGCAAGGATGGTCAACCCCAGTGTTATCACTGAAATTTCGTCCGCAAATGGTTACAGGAATCCAACATCTCCAAGCAGCTATTAGTTCACCCATGGACCAAATTTACCAAAAAGCATTTCCAAAAGGTCCAAAACTATACAACCAGTTATAAAATTCAGATGTGTTATGACTATACAGGGCGCGTGCGCACATGCGCCATCAGGAAATGCAGGAAAAGTGCACATGCGCACGAGGCACGACTGTGGACGCTAAAAGAAGCGCACACCTGAGAATGACGCATTTATGATGTTGGTTGGCCTCCCACCTGCTTCTGGTTCGACTTCCAAGTCGATTTGACATCCAAATCTTGGCTGGATCCGGCTGGGTGGCTGGTCAAATACCTAAGGGTTCCCTAAACAACTCCTTTTCACACTAAAATCTGGTCGCACAATGCCTCAAAGTTATGCTATAAAAAGAGGCCATGGGTGCACTACATTTTCAAGGAATTCATTTGTATTGTTATGCTGCCTATATTCTCTTGGAGGATCCTCTTTCCTTGTCAAGAGTATACAAGCATCATTTCATTGGAGCCATTCACATCACCTCTTGAGTGAATGAGCTTGGGATTGTTTCACCATTTCTTTCAAGTTTTCAAGTTGTAAGAAGAGTTCAATCTTGGGGGTTCAAGAGCCCTCCCTTGGAGGAAGAGGGGACCCAAAGTCTCACTTTCTCTTTGGTGTTTTACTTCCACTAATATACTCCTTTCCATTGGTGGCATGAGTCTTGTTTCTTTCTTGTTCTAATGATCTTATGCACTCTAGTTTAATTCTTTTTATTTATTGTTAGTTTAGTTTCTTTGTTTATCTTGCATGCTGTATATTTCTAACCCTTTCCTTTACTGCTGTGTTGCCTAGCTAACCCAACTAGGCTTGTAAGCATCTCTAATTTTCTCACTCAAGTGACAAAAGAGACGCAACAGATTGGCCACTCCACTGGGAGAGGTATCAATTTCCTACCCCATTTGGGTTATTTTAGCTCTTCTTTCTGTTTCTTTAACCTGCAGGGATCATAACCGGCCCAGGCTGACCTGCAAAAAAGCAAATTCAAAGCTGAACAGAGAGAATTTCATCTGAAATTTTCTTCATGGCTGTGTAACAGACAGTGCGCGCATGTTTTGACCCACAAGCGCGTCTTCAACACATGTGCGCCAAAACCATTATATTGTTCAACACCTTCTATGCACCCGCACCCAAAAGTCTCTTTCAGTTCATGCATTGGCACTCAGAGAGCCTCTATCTACTCTGGGACCTACGCACCTATGTAGAAAAATACACATTGTAAGCTTTTTGTGATCTGTGGAGGGCCCATAGCCTTCTTAAAATTGATTCCATGCACATTGTAATCTTCACCACACTTAGTTCCCTCTCCATATAAAGGGATTAGTCAAAACATAGGCACTTAGGGGGTTTAAAATCATTATCTCCTCTTGTTGCTTTCATTTTTGCCACATGGATGGCTTGCTTTGACTAAGAATATAAGTTGGAATCATTTTCAAATCACATATAAAACTTGCATTGGGACCAGAAATTGGATATCAATCATTGAGTATGCTCTTCTCTCGCGCTCCAAAGCGATCTTGAGAATCAGAAAGAGGTTGAGGGAAAATTTCATCTCCCTTAAAAAAAAACAAAATCTTTAGGAGAGGACAACACCCCCTTGGGACTCCTCTTAGTTTATTTTTCAAACACACCTTAAAACTTGTGAGGGCCCATACATGCCCACATGCTACAAAGTTAGGATAGTGTTGAGATTTACTTTCTTAGATTAACTCATTAGGGAAGTTTAAAGGTTTTGTAATGGGCCCATACATGCCCACATGTGCACAATCTAGGATACTTTCAAAGCTTTCTTAGATTAAACCACAATAGGGAGTTAAAGGAATAGTAAGGACCCACATGTCCACATGCTAGATTCCTAGGGACTTTAAAATTCTACAAGGTTGTACCAATGACACTTAGTAACTTAGGTAATCAACACTTGTAAGGCCCAAGCGAAGTCCACATGCAACAAGGTGACACCTAAATTATTAAAAATTGGTGCACTTTCACTTGTTCACACACAAAGTTCACCAATCACTCACATAGTTTTATCCAGAAATCGTAGAGGTTGAAGTAAGTTTCTTCCAATGGGATTCTGAAACACCCCACCCTTTTTTTTTGATAAGACTATCCACTCCCACTTAATTTCAACGAGGTTGGTTCACACCTCCAACCTCTCAAACAAACACATCTAAAATTTTCTAAAAACTCACTAAGTTTTCCTCCATAGGAGGTGCCAAAAGAATTTTTTAGTCTAGATAGGATCTCGGGGATAGACATCCAAATAACTCCCCGTTATCTGGTTCTCACATCGTCAAAACAATAGAGGTTGACAAATAGGGAACTTTCAAAATCTTCCAAGTCAAGTGTTCCTACACCATAAGGCAGGGAGATACCCGTGAAGGGTTGAAGGCCGAGGTCCGGTTGTTCTGTGTGTCCCCCCTTGAGGCACCCACTTCTTGGACGGGATCCAACCCTTGACTCATTTCTAAGGCCAAAAATCTAAATGTCGCACTTTGACCGAGGTACCTAGTGATCAAAATTTAGGACATCTACCTAGGTGGCAGTTGTGGGCTGCAATTTTACCTTGATCAAATTTTGTGTGGATATTGGGAAATATCACCAGTTCTTTCGGGATATGCACCCTCTACCCCTCATTATAACTGATTACTTCATCCTTCCCTAGTTCCTCTTCTGGTGGCTTTAAACCCCACTGTTGAGTGCTATTGGAAGGTCCAATGCTATTTGAGAGGAAGGATGTTACATTTTTTAGGACACGAGCATTTGCTTTATTTGTTCTCCCACGTGGACAAAATCCACCTACCCACATATATGTTTCTTTATTAATTGCTTTATGTATGACACCCTTGTGATTATATCTAATTGTGAAATATATTGTGAAGGTCCAGAAATTACAACAGAAGCTCTTGTCCATTTATTTTTCTCTCATCATCATTTGCACACATCCACTTAGCTAGTCGAACATCATAGGGGACCGAAAGAATCCCCACTATTCTAGAAGTTTGCTAAATCTCCCTCCTATTTTAGGAGGAGTTCCTAGTCTTACCAATTCACCGGCCTCACCTTCTCACAACCCCGTGAGTGCCACTGTCTTAGAATCAACTTTTCCTGGTTCCACTTTACTTGGGTCCACTTCCCAAGGTCAAACACCCACTTGATCTCCTTTACATGGAAGCAGGGGGCCAACTTCTCCTCAAGGGGAAGTACAAACCCACCTAGTCCCCCTCAAGGGTCAGGTGCACAAAACACTCACACCATGGCTAGAACTAACCCTCCACTACCACTCCAGATGCTATATTTGGCTTCTCTCAACATACCAGATCTAAGCAAACTCACAAATGATCTTATATTGCATGACCCCACATGGCCCGCAATGCCTACCAAACTACCTTCAGACATCCCCAAGTTTGAAGGAAAGGTAGGAGACGAACTTGCCAACCATGTCATGACTTTCCACTTATGGTGCTCTTCCAACATCATTATGGATGATTCCATCCGAATTCAATTATTTCAACGCACACTCACTGGCCCATCAACCAAGTGGTATGTAGATGAAAAATTAGGGTCCCATGCGACTTTCGAGTCCTTAGACAAAGCATTTTTTACCTTCTTCCAATTACCAATCCATCACGACAATGGTCTCGAACTACTCTTAGATTTTAAACAAACCTCAGCCACACATATCGCTGATCACATTCACGAGTGCCATCGACGATGTAGTTTGTGCAAAGCAGAAACCACCAAACAACAATGTCTCGATTTGTTTCTCAGATCACTTGTCTCTCTCCTTGGCAAAGATGTGGCTTCCACCTTCCCTCAATTAGAAGAGGAAGCCATAATTAAGGCTCAATAGTATGACCTCATCTATTCACAATCAGAATACTTGTACACAGTACTTCCTGATCTCCCAAGGCCCGTGCCATTTGTCCAAGACAAACCTGGGATGTCTCACTCAACAGGCGGATTGATTGGTAACACCACACACTACAATCCACAACCCCAACAACCACCATTGTATGGCACACCTCAATATCCACTGGCCTATGGAGGACTCCCTTATTATCCTCCGCCCCCTTATCAACAACCATACCCTGTTTCCCTTCCTCCACCCATCAGTGGGCCACCGTCGGCACCCAAAATATGCCCACCTATCCAAACAAGTTATGGTACCCCCTCTACCTCAGCTTATACCCTAAGTACCGGAGAAAGCATCACGCCTTCCTATGCACCTTACAGATCATTACCACAACATAATCCATACTTTCCATTTCCTGGACCTCCCCAGCCCATGGCTCCACCATAAGGACACCCACACGCCGGGGTCAATTTTGTTCAACCCTCTCCCATTCAGCAATATCAAAATTTTGAACAACTGAAAACAGAAAATACAACCCATCAGTCAAATAATGCCAAAAAGAAAGGGAAAAATTGAAACAATAATAACCCAGGCCAAGGCGGAAATCACCCCTCACAGAACCAACCTACTGGGGACAACCAGAATCAAGGGACTCGGAACCCCTAGGGGGGAAACAATAACAAACGTCAAGGGAAGAATAACAACAATCTCCGGACCAACTTCCCTTGTGCTATTTGTGGTGAGTACGGTCACTATACTCATCACTGCCCCCAAATCGCTGACTTTAAACAGATGAAAGACTCTGTGAATGGACCACATCCTCCCGCACTTCCTGGCCCTCAGTAGGCCCCACAAAAATACGTGCAACAACCACCCCCAGCTGTATTGTAGAACCCCATTCCACACCAAGGAGTGATGAATACTCACCAAGATGTGCAACCTTCCCTACCTCATATGGGACAATATCCCAATACGAGAAATCCTACAGATCGCACTATCCTCCTTACTAGCGATGAAGAAGTTCTCCTACAAACACATAGTCGTCAATACAACACAACCCCTAAGTCTGCTCCCACCACCTTAAAAGCACCCCCAGTCATAAATGGCCCCCCTTCAACGATTCCTCATCCTAATACTGAACTCCCTCTCTGTATTCCTCACATACCATTACGCAGGAATGTCCACAACCCTTAGGCTAGGGAAACTCATAATTATAGTTTGGTTGATGACTTGGCACAATCTCCTGCTGCTATGTCAGTCTTAGAAGTGCTTCAAACTTGTCCCACTCAGTGGAAGTCATTACTCTCCACCCTCGAGGCAGTCGACCCTGCAGATACTCGACTCATCACATTTGATATCGATAGCAGAGAACCTCGCCTCCTCCCTCTCATTGCTTTTCAAATACCAATTAAATTTCAAAACATTATAGTCCATTGATGCATCATTGATGAAGGTGCATCCACATGCATCGTGTCCAAATTTATATGGCAGAAACTTGGCTCCCTTGAACTCATACCATCTACCATCACCTTAAGATCTTATGATGGACGACCATCTTCTCCCGAAGGGCTCTTCCAAAATGTCCCTGTAGAACTCGGGGGAAAAACCATTCTCATTGATATCAAGGTTATCGATGCCCCACTCGATTACAATATCTTGTTCGGTCATAGCTACATGTATGCTATGAAGGCAGTTCCTTCTTCTGTATTTCAAACCATGATGTTCCCCCATAATGGGAAGATCATTACCATCGATCAAGTTTCACATTATGAGCCTAACCCTTTTGCCAATGTCGATAATATCCTCCCTTTTGTCCACACTAATCTTGATACGTACCCACCCATCAAGATGGGCCCTAGAATTTTCAAAGACCCATCCTTGTTAGGAACTTACCATGGTGCACCACTGCTCATTCACCCTTCCAATCAGGTATGTGTCATCTCATCCAAGGGAACTGACATTGAGGATACCCTTCCTCCTAGTGAGTTTTCTCTTATATCTGACATCCCACTAGTCGCATAACTCCTCCCTCCGTAATCTCCTGAGAACTCGTCAACTCCACTAGTCCACGATTTCACTTCACCGCAAGGCCATATCCCAGTCTAGGAGACAATTCCCCAAGCCATCACTCAAATCCCCTTCTTTTACCCTCCACCAGGCGTACAAGCTTTCCAAGTAGCCGCAACGCTTACCCTTCCCAATATGGTACTGGAAATTCCAGTATGGTATCTACATCCCTTTAATGATCCCAAGCCATTATGCAAGGATCATCACTGTCTTTTTAAAAACTTTTACTGGTTGTGGTATTTCGTCAAACACTTTGTTGATCTAACTTTTAGATGTGTTTATATGTGTGTATGAAGCAAATAATAGAAAGAGATAACCATGGAACATACCTCAACCATATGCAATAAGATAGACAAGCCA
>SNQJ01S0068848.1:0-39341 GCA_010110895.2 Picea sitchensis
ATATACCTTACTAATTTCTATAAATGGCCTTCGAAGTTCAGGGTCTGAAACGTTATGAAAAAGTTTTTATAGTGAAAATTCCGCAATGACTCTTTTCAGGATGATTCCAAAACCCTATCTTGTACATGATGTATCTCCAAAATTATAAGGCCTTAGGAGTTGAATTTTGAACCCAACATACCTTGATCTGTCTACTAAATATCCTCCAACCCGTTTCTTCTGAAACATTGTAGAAAAAAAGTTATAGCGAAAATTCCAAGGTGTATCAGATGTAGCAGTGAAACCTCAAGACCTTGAGCTCTGATATCATATGTTAAGAACAAAATACAAATATAGCATAGAAAAACCTCAGAAAAAGTACTCAACGCGTTGAAAAAGAGATAATTTCAGATAATAAGCCTCTTCGAGGGGTAACCTCCTTTTACCCCACTTAAATGTTAAAGTACAATATGATTCAAAATGAAAATGTCTCCTTGGTATATATAGGAGACTAGGAGGTATAATTACAACTAATGGCCTAAAGTTGACATAAATAAAAGAACATTAATAATATAATATGCCCCAAATAAGGGGTAATGATCCAATATTAGGGCTTAACACTCTTTATGTTCTTTTGCCATTTTTTCTCTATGTGCCATGTCCATTCAATGCACCACACCTCTTCTGTGCATTTCTGCTGCTGCGCTCTGCCTCCTTCTTCACACGTCAATCACCCTCAATAGAAACCACCCCGATCTCTTATTTTTTTCACCATATTTCTCGTCTCTGTGCTCCTTGTGCATACAATATGCACCAAACTCCTCATGTCGAGTACTCTACCTGATCATCATTGCAACTCTTCAGCTTCTCTAGTGGTTCAATCCACCCATCCAACATCACCGGGTGTTATACTGAGATTTCTCATCCTGTCTGGCAGTTGAGACTCTTCATCTTATCTATCATAGTCGATCTAATCCTCTCTGTTGCAGTTACAAGATTCAATGCCCATCTATTTGTCAATCGTCTCTAAGAATAGTCTTCAATCACTGGAAGATGCCTCGAGCCTCTTCATCTTCTTTGATGATCATGTTGAGGCATCTTCAAGTCATCTGGCAGAAACCATCAGTCATTTCTAGCAGTTACACTATGAAGTGCAACAGTAGCCCTCCTATCATATTCAAGTTCACCTACACCGTTGGATGGAGTTCGTAGGGTCTTGCGTCTAATTCCTCGTTTCACATTTCGACATTTCAGGATTCTTGTGGTTAAGGTTTCTTTACGCTTCACGTAATGATCCCTGAAACTCTGAAATTGAGCTTGGTTTCACTAGTTCCTTCCTCCATCTTCCACCGATGTGACCAATGGCTGTGACCACAGGCTGAGCCAAAACGTGTTTCGCATTTCATCATTTTGACAATCCTGTTGTGAGGCATCTCGACTCTCCAAGTAGTGATCTATGAAACTTCGAAAAAGGAGCTTAGCTGGACTAGCTTCGATCATTTCGGCATTTCACGATTTAAAATGTCACGAATTCCTATTGCGAGGCATCTCGCCTCTTCAACTCGCGATATCCGATATATCATCCATGTTTCAATTTTGTATTTTGGCTTTTCGCGATTTTGAATATCGTGAGTTTGAGAGGTTAGGGAAGCCCGTTCTTTGACTTTCTAGTCAGTGAAATGACGATCTGTCGCCACGTGTCCTATGGACCTAATGGTCCAGTTCTTAGCATTATTTTGATACTTCATGGGCCTTCGCCATGTCTGAACAATGGTCCAGATCAATCCTCGATCTGACGGCTAGGATTATTTCACGATTTCGTATATTGCGACTTCAAAGGCTAAAGTTCCTTTGTTTTTTGATTTCCCGGTCTGTGAAATCTCGGTATCTGAAACTCCGAAATTGAGTCGGACTAACATATTTCGACGTTTCGCATTTCGCTACTTCGGGATTCCTGTTTTGAGGGTCCTTGACATCTCCAACTCCCGGTCTGTGAAATCCCAGTATCTGAAACTCCAAAATGGAGTCGAACCAACATATTTCGATGTTTCACATTTCACCGCTTCGGGACTCCTGTCGTGAGGGTCCTTGACATCTCCAACTCCCGGTCTGTGAAATCCCAGTATCTAAACCATTGAAATAGAGTCGGACCAACATATTTCGGCGTTTCACATTTCGCCGCTTCGGGACTCCTATCATGAGGGTCCTTGACATCTCCAACTCTCAGTATCCGAAATCCCGATCGAAGTGCCTATTTTGGGTTTTCGGGGTTTCGCATTTCATGATTTCAGGACACCTGTGCTGGAGAGTCTTGACTCTTGACTCCTCCAACTCTCGGTATCTGAACCTCTGGTCGATGTGCCTGTTTTGGGTTTACGAGGTTTCACATTTCACAATTTCAGGACTCCTGTGATGGAGAGTCTTGACTATTGACTCCTCCTACTCCCGATATCTGAACCTGTCCTTTTTTTCCACTCCTGCATACTATGAACTTTCCATGAATGACAAGAACACATGCTTGTAAAGATGCCAACAAGAAAGGACATTAGATGCATATAGAGTGCAGGAAGAAATGATGACTGGGCATGATGCACCACAATTTATTCAAGTTCCATCCCTATAAAGCACTACACAAAAACAGTATAATACTGCACAACAACCATATAATACCCTCCAACCACAATAAAACACAACGCAACCTTAGTACAATACCACGTAGTACAATCAGGAGCCATAGTATAACGCGTCGCGAGGAGAATGAGTGGGATACAGAGGTGGAGGATGAGTGAGAGGAGATTTTGGAAGAGGTAGAGGACCAATGGTATGCCAAAATTGTTAACAATCAGGACATTATGCAAGGGGATGTTCACTTCCACCAACAAATTGTATGTATTGTCGCACATCGGACCATGATATGGAAGAATGTCCGACATTATTAGTAAAAATACAGGAAAAAAGGAACCAGAATAACCAGAATGTTCAATGGATTTTAGCCGAAGCAAGGGATGAAGGATGAAACATCAACGTAGTTACCCACGGAGGAGCTAAAATAGGAAATGACTCAGTCCCACAAGAGCTAGTACAACACCAGTGGGTGAAGAAGAACACTGTACCTAGGAAGCAGTTCGACATGCATAATGAGAAGGAGATATTTAAGAAAGACAGAGAAGAATTTCAAAAGGAAGACATGGCATCGAATTCAACTATGCAACAAAGAAAGGAAGCACCAAAGTATGAGATGCCTTTGTAATTGGATCATACCAACGAAATGCAACCCATGGGACAAGTAAATATAATCAAAGGATTTTTGAAATCATGTGTAAAAGTATTAAATGATCCATCATCTGTCAAAATATTGCAAAACATATTAGAAAGATGTAGTATAGAGGCGAAAGGAAAACTAGAACAAAAAACAGTCAGTAACCTACATACAAGGAGAAGAACAAGTAGAGAATTCAGACTAAATGCCAATATCAGAGATTTCAACATGGGAGATATCATACTGGATCTAGGATCTGAAGTTAATGTATTACCAAAGAAGATAGGGAAATGCATGGGAGAGACCACATTAGGATACTCACCTATTCAACTAAAACTGGAAAACCTACACATAGTCCAACCAATTGGTAGACTGAAAGGAGTGATAGTAGACCTGGATGGAGTGCACACTAAAGAAGATTTTGAAGTGATTGAAATAGTGGACGACACAACACCATATCCAATGTTGCTTAGCTTGGATTGGGCATTTGAAAACCAGTCCATAATCAACTTGAAGACACAAAAAGTGACATTTGAGTTAGGTGAATACAGGTTCATCGCACCATTAGAACCATCAGAATGGGAAAGGTTTGTATAACCCACTTGCTTAGGCTTAGAGGAAATCAACCAAATGTATAGAACAACTGCACGTGATGAGGATTATGTAAACCCAACTGTAGACAAAATACTTAGTTGGCAGAGAATTACTTCATGTGAAACATACTTAGATACCGGTTTAGAGAACTGACAACAAAGGATACACGAAGTTTACATGAGAATATGTGCATGAATAGACTGCGCAGTAAGATGGGTAGGCACAAAGATAAGAGAAACTCCCAGTTTCCACAGAATAAATGATCTAGAAACATTCTTGGAGCAGTACAAAGATGAATTTTTAGAGAACAAAAGACTCTTATCACTTGATATAGCACTCAAGGCCACACCTGCAAGATGTTGGGGCACACACAAAGAGAAAATCATAGATTGGTACCAATGTAAGCAATTATTGTGCATAAGGTTCTACGCAGAACAAAAAACAACAAGCAGCAGAGGTACGATGGACAGGGGGCACCAATGGAACAGTTGGAGAAGTGTAGAATGATGTGGAAAATGATAGCCCTAGAGGAATGGCCTCATCATTTTATACACACTCTAGAGGGCATACCAACAAACTCATATACAGACCAGGAACTGTGCAAAGGAAATGCGACCTGGATGGTATTGCAACATAATTTTACAGTCACTTTTTCATTCGAGCATGAGAAACCCAACATAGATGCAGCTCTGAAAAAGATAAAAGGAGTGATATTCATCAAGGAACTAGAAGTCAAACTCATAACAGAAGAACAACAATGGAACAAGAATATAGTCAAAGAACTGTTGTCATGTTACCATGTGCAGGAAGAAGCACCGGATGAAGACAATCCACACGATATCCAGATCAAGGAAGCAGAAGGAGAAAGAGAAGTGGAGGGTCCACCTATAGAATCAAAATTTATTGCTGCGTCGATAAAGGTAAAGAAAGTCAACATTGGGACAGTTGAGAATCACAAAATGGCCAACATTGGAGATTACTGGGATGAGCAAACAACAGAAAGCATAACAAAGTTACTGCATGAGTACAATGACCTATTTCCCACAACATTTACAGAGATTAAGGGTATATAAGGAGAGCTAGAATAAATAAAGATATCACTCAGAGCTAAAGCGAGAGTGATTAGACAACAACCATCCAGATTGAACCCGATATATAAGCAGAAAGTCAAAGCTGAGATTGATAGGATGCTTGAAGCCAAAATCATAGAACCAGTGGAAGAATCAAAATGGATAAGCCCAATGGTAGTTTAGAAGAAAAAACAAGAAGGGATAAGGATATGCGTTGACTTGAGGAAGTTGAACGATGCATGCCTACATGACCCGTTCCCTACACCTTTCATAGATGAAGTGTTGGAGAATGTAGGAGGGCACGAATTTTACTCATTCAATGGATTCTCATGCTACCACTAGATCAAGATAGCATAGGAAGACAGATACAAGACCATGCTTTCTACAGAATGGGGATCCTACTAGTACACAGTCATGTCATTTGGACTGAAGAATGCACCAAAAATAGTTTCCAGAGTAGTCATTGTCGCGTTTAAGGAATTCATCCATCAGTTTCTAGAGGTATACTTGGATGATTGGACAGTCTATAGTTTGTTGAAAAATCATGTAGAGTGCTTACGAATGATGTTAGAAATATTTAGGCAGTGACAGATATCATTAAACATAAAAAAATGCATATTCAGAACACCGTTTGGGATACTACTGGGCCATATAGTATGCAAACAAGGTTTACTAGTAGATCCTGCAAAGATTGCAGTAATTGTTAACTTTCCACCACAAAAAAAGTATGTTAGCTAAGAGTGACATTGGGACACACATGATATTACAGAAATTTTATCAAAGGATACGTGCATATTACTGCACCAATGGATAAATTCTTAAGAAAAGAGACAAAGTTTCTGTGGAATGACGATTGTCAACACGGTCTGTATACGTTGAAAGAAAATATGGTCACTGTGCCAATACTAGTATTTCCAGACTGGGAAAAAAAATTCCATGTACATGTAGATGCATCATCCATAACACTTGGATCTATCTTGGCACAACTAGGAGCAAGATATCTGGATCACCCTATAGCATTTGCGAGCAGAAATATGTTAGAATCAGAACATAATTATAATACTATAGAGAGGGAAGGCCTAGCTATGGTCTACGCACTGCAGAATTTAAAACATTAATTGTTGGGAAAACACTTTAAGATGTTCACAGATCACTCAGCCCTTAAATATCTAGTCAACAAGCCAGTGTTAGGGGGGAGTATCTGTCGATGGTTACTATTGTTTCAAGAATTTGATTTTGAAGTAACAGTCAAGCCAAGAAAACTTAATGCAGGACCTGACCACCTATCAAGGGTCACAAATGGAGAAGAACCTATGAATTTAGAGGACAACTTCTTAGATGCACAATTATTTTTAGTTGAGATTGATAATGAATACTTTGCAGATATCATTTAGTACTTGAGCATAGGTACTACGCCACATGAGTATAAAACCACACAAAAGAAAAACCTGGTAGTCCAGGCTGTAGACTATCTTTTGATCACAAGACACTTATACAAAATGGGTGCAGATAACATCTTGCAAAGATATGTGTTAGAGCATGAAAGGCCAGGAGTTTTAACAGAAGACCATGAGGGAATAGTAGTAGGAAATTATGTAGGAAAATCTACCGTGCAGTGTGGCCAACCATTCTCAGAGACTCAAAGGATTACTGCTAGAGATGTGATGTCTGTCAAAGGGTGGGTAAATCCAATAGAAGGGACGAGATGACATTATTACCATAGGTAACATTACAAGTATTCGATAAATGGGAAATAGAATTTGTGGGACCAATCAACCCACCAACAAAAGGAACAGGAGCAAGGTAGATTATCACTGTGACAGAATATTTGACAAGATGGGCGGAAGCAGTACTAGTGAAGGATTGCAGCACAGAAACAACAACACACTTTCTATTTGAACAAGTAATCACTCAATTTTGGTGCCCAAGAGTTTTGATGAGCTACCAAGGCACACACTTCATTAACAGTACTATCAACGCTATGACTAAATAATTTGAAGTCCATCATTAGAAGAGCACACCATATCACCCACAGGCAAATGGTACAGTAGAAGCATTTAACAAAATCCTTGAGAATGCACTGAAAAAGATCTATAATGTCAATAGGGACAATTGGGACCTCAAAATACCAACATTATTGTGGGCCTATAGGACCACGTGCAAAAATTTGACAGGGAATAGGCCATTTAAACTGGTATATGGCCAATAAGAAGTGATTCCATTAGAATTTCTGGTACCTAGTTTGCACATAGTAGAAATTACACACATGATGAAACGAGGCACAGTACAACAGAGACTAAATTAGTTGATGACCATGGAGGAAGATCAGATCCTAGCAGGGTTCCACCAACAAGTTCAGAAAGCAAGGGACAAATCTTGGCATGACAGACACATTTAGAATAAAACTTTCAAGGAAGGATATTTACTATTGATGTATGACAACAAATCCTTTCAGCACCCAGGAAAGCTCATAATGCACTGGTTAGGACCGTATGAAGTAAAAAATGTCACAGATGGAGGAGTTGTACAATTCAAGGACTTAGCAGGTGCAAAACTCAGAGGGATGATCAACGAGATCCGACTGAAGCCGTACAAGGACAATTGACCACCCACAACTTGAAAGTCACCGCACAATATAAAAACACACACAAACACATGATATTAAACATTACCAATAGAGGCATAATGCGCAGAAAGAAGAAGGAGAATGCACACTTAGGAATACAAACTCAGTGAGGACAAGGCCAATGACTAGGTCATGATGGAAACAAGCAAGAAAAGAAAAGACAAAAAAAGAAGTAGGAAATGATGAATCTATGTGGAATTGAATGCCAAAAAGGACTGACGGAACACCACATTAGTCATGCCAGCTAGAGACGGTGAGGGAGAGTAATGGAAAGTACAAAGGAACTGGAGGTTCATTGAATCCATACTAAAGGTAGCGTCTTCGACAAGTTTCACACGATGCCCATACAAAACAAAGACTTGGGAGAAAACAGTTTATTGCGAGACTGGAAAAGACAAAGAGTGAGAAAGAATACGAAGCACATAGCATAGCTCACAGAGGTTACAGATACCATTGAACTCAACAAATGCTCAACATTCACCACCATGGCACCACCAAAACAAGAAGAAACAAGCCATATTGTCGGACACTCCAGAGTTAGAACCAGGGAACAGGTACAATCGGAGGAAGGCAAACAACAGTCACTAGAGATTGTCAATATAGACGAAATACCATCACCAGATACAACACCTATGAACCCTATACATGTGGTGGAAGAAAACCAACAACCAACACTTGAGGGAACGAATGTGGATATGCTAGAAGAATAACAAGAGCAACAAAACTAGGGCACAGGAACCCTGAAGGAAGCACAACCAGAGAACCCTGAAGCAGCTCCGAGAGTTAATGGGAAGGCAACAAATCAGGAAGCAACAGTCGAGCCAGATGAATCTCAAAAAACTGTGTCAGACTACCCACCGGAAGGAACAATGGAAGATTTCACGAGATGGCCAGAATGGTTTGGCGAAGTACGACCGATGGAGGTTGGAACCTAGAGCCAACCACTACTGAAGAAATACAAGCAACAGGTACCTAGGTCACCATGCAAGAAACCTGTCATAGCCCTTGTTTTTTTGCGTATACTAGATGGGGTATAGGTGAAATTAGACTTGCTAGGTCATGTCGAGAAGATAAAATACTCAGACCATGATGTAACGGACACAGACAAGTTCATAGAATTCACAAAGAAAGTATGATTATAGACTATGGGTGTGAATGTAGTTGGGGAACCGATTGATCGACCACTCCAGTGGGCAGTAGGATTGTAGAAAATAGGGATTTTAGGTCTTCTAGAGATACCACACTTTGGCAGAGGACAATATGAAAACAGTTGCGTCAAACAATTGATGGAAGTCACACATGGTGGGGATATATGGTTGTACAAGGTCATCTTGATAGACATGGAGCTCATTTCACACATTACAGGGCTTCCATCCCAAGTCGTGGATCCCGTGCAATTTCTCGACGATATGAGAAAGGAGAAAGAACTCGTGGAAGAGATGAAAAATAAATATGACACTGACAAGGGGATGCAAGGAATCATCATCAAGAGGATCAATGATTCCATGATACAAATGGCCGCGAAAATCTTAGCCTGCAAGATGCTAAGAAAATGCCGCAAGGAGGAAGTCTTGGCTGGGGTCACAGTTGCAGCACAATGTGCCAAGGGAACCACAGTTAGCTGTGCCCCTTATCTTTTGAATTTGTTTCTGGATGATTGCAAGGATGCGCATGATTTAGGAACAAAATTTCATTACTCATGGCTGCTCATGTTGATAGCCATTATGGAATGGAAGGAACCAAACTATGCATATTTCATTACCAGACCCAAACCTAATCATGGAGCGAGATATCGATCGATTGGCGCCACGTCAGACGCCAAGCACAAGAAAATGAAGGCAACAATATTCGAAGGATATCTATGCGACCTACAAAAGACTATCTCCAACCTTTGGAGAATAACACCACAGGCTGTCACACACTATCGGGACATCATTAACTTCAAGGCCACTCAACATGTGATGTGGATATAGGTGCGGAAGGACCCCAATAAGAAATGGCTACAATTGCACTACTGCATCATGGAGGGAGACATTGACATGGTTATCCAGGACTGGGAAGACAACTGGAAGATTCCAGTCCTCACCCAAGACATACCTACAAAGACAGTGGAAGAGTAAACAGGACAGGAAGAAACACAACCTCAGGAAGTCCCAGTGCCCAAGAAATGAAGGACGGGCTAGACAAAAACAAAGAAGATGAACAAAGGTACAAATAAAATGGGGACCTAGAAGGGGAAGAAGAATAATACGTAGTTGGCCCAAGAACAACAAAAACATGATGAGGCAATGCAGGGGACTACACCAAGTCCCAATCCATAAGAACCAGGCCTGACTAAGATACCAGCCACTCAGACGGGGGTTGTGCGCAAGAAGATGAAGGCATAGAGAACACCTCTAGAATACACGATCATGGAGGATGATGTAGAAATGATATCTAGAATGGTTTAGTATTGTATATCCGAGGATTTCAACAATATTGTGAACCACAGGGAAAAAATTCATGAGGATTTGGCACACATGCGACAGTTCCTTAAGAATATTAGGTAAGCGTAGACAGTGGGCAACAACATAGGAGTAGGGTCGTCAACATTACAGACATGAGAAGATCCTGAAGCAATGGAGTGAGATACAGTTCACAAAATACCATGGTCAAGTCAACATTCAACATTACACCCAGCATGCTACGCATGAATGAGATCATGGGGTAGACGCCCCTAAAGGACTGAGTTGAACTCCAACTGGTATTGTCATGGATACCATCTAAATCTATACACAAATTACAAGTGAGAATTACACAAGAAGTATAGTCTCATGCATGCACAGACTTAGCCGAATTAAAGTAGGCAATGGAGAAGTGGGATGCGCTGAAATTAATATATGAGAAGGATAAGCTTGAGACCCAAGAGGAGAGGGAGTGCGTGAATGGATTGGAATGAAAAGTGGCCAGAAATTATGAGAAGATTCCAAAGACTGTGAAGAGGAATGAACTCACAACAACAAAGAAGATTGATCAGATTACGTAGGCAATCGATCAAGATCAGAAGGATATTGAGAATCTCCATGAGCAACTCATACCTACCACTCCACCAGTGGTAATGGAGAAAAGGAAGCAGGAAGCAATAGAGAAACTACAGAAGATAGAGCAATAGGTCAACACAACATCCAACTTGTTCAATCAAGTAGCACAGCTTTGGATGAAGCTAGAAGAGGATCATCAAGTCCAGCAGTGAGACACAGAAGAAGAAAGGATACAAAAAACTATCCAGGACCTCAAGCAGAGACAGAATACAATGTCCATCACAGAGTGTGTCAAAAGGGCATAGGATATGAAGAAACTGCAGGCAGAACTCACCACTGCGCAAACATAGAAAAAGGAGCATCAGGATCAAATGGAACCTCTTCAAGAGCGAGTAGCAGAAGTCATTGGACATGAAGAGGAAGACAAGACACATATAGCACAGACCCAGGCAGAGTGCGTAGGATTGATCAGTCACGAAATTGCAGTCTAGATAGTAGACACACTTAGGGAGAAGACCGCACAGGTGAAAACACAAACAATGCAGCTTAGGAAGAAGTTCCAGGCGATCAATAAGGAGATCGACAAAGCACAAAGAGGTTAGGTGGCTGGGGATGAGCCACATGTCAGTGTTGGGGGCCTATTGGAAGCAGGCCAAAGCAGAAAACAAGGTAATTTTGGGAAAGAAGTCATGCACAAGGAAAGCGATAGATGAAGGAAGAACAACATGCACGCGTGCATGGAAGACCTAACGACATTAGGGCTAGGGCGTTGGTAATGTATTGTAATGGATAAAGAGACAGAAACGTATAAATATAGTTACCTAGGTCTCACAGGAGGGGTTTTTTTTAGTGGTTGTTGGAGTTGCTAGTTGATTAATATAGAGAGACAAATACGAGGAAGAAATGCTATGTAATATTTAGTCATATGACCTAATTTTGTAAGCTGTTGAGCTAGATAGGACTAAGGAGGGTAGATATTAAGGGTTAGATCGCGGGCTGAGGAGCCTGGTGCAATCTAGTCTGCCTCATAATAGATATTAACCCGACCGTGAATAATTGTAAGTGCACGACGCTGGAGTTTCAAACAACTATAACAAAAGAGATAAGAGCCAGATCTTTGTGGACATAGCCCAGGAGGGGGTGAACCATGGTAACACCCATGTTATGTGATTGAATGCATGTATTTCCCTATTGTATTCACTAGTTATCAATATTCTAGATGAATGAGTTGCTATACTTCATGCTAATCGTAAATAATATTGCAATACGTTAATAAGTTACAATAGAATTCTTCGCGTACCATCCTCAGATCTTCCACTCAATCCTAGGATGCAAACACATGCATATTGCAGGTACCCATTAAGACTATCTCAGGTGAGATGATGCAGTGCACCCTATGGGCTGCATTTCCTTCTAGTTCACCAAGAGGGTTGATAGTTTTAGAGGCTTTGTTGGAACCCCAAATAGACATGAACCCTGGGTCACTCAATACGAACTCAGACATGATATTTAAATAAACCAACAGAATATTTGATGTAATGGCCTAGGAATTTTTCCATGATGAAAAATAGAAATGTAGAAAGAGGGTCCCTTTATCTTATGCCTCTAGTAGGGGGAGAAGGGTTGCGAGGGGACTCCGTTGACAAGAATGGAAAAAAATACTGAGGAGATAAGATTCAATACCCAAGAGATCCATTCCTTGTTGAAGTTGAATGCTATCAGAAGGGATTTCATGTAATGGAAACTTAATCGGTCAAAGGATTTTGAGAGATCTAGTTTAAGGATCATACCTGGGGTGCAAGTTCTCTTGAGCGAGTGGATGTATTCATGGACTAGGATGACACTGTCCATGATCTTCCTTCCTTCCACATAGCTTGATTGTTCTTTGGAGATGATGAAAGGGAGAATAGGCTTGAGTCACAGAGCAATGACTTTGGAGATGATTTTGTAGATTACATTGCATAACGCTACTGATCAGAAGTTCTTTGGATTAGTAACTTGCTCTTCCTTTGGTATGAGGGTGAGAAGGGTATAATTTAGAGTTGGGAGGAATTTTCCCGAGGTGTGGGATTCCTCAACTAACTGCCACACCTCTTCACATAGCATGGGCCAAAAGTAGTGGAAGAAGTCCATGGTGAAGCCATTTGGACCCAGATACTTTCCCTTGGGAAAATCCTGGACTTATGGGGTGATTAGGGCCAAGACATTTTGAATGACCCGATTGATCGTTGGTGTCTGATCAATGGGAGGCTCTGAAAGTAATTCCTTGTATAAATATACCAACTCATTTGTTATTTCCTTGTGGGTTAGAATGGTGTTACCTTCGCCATATTCAATATTTGTAATACAATTGATGAAGCATCTATGGATCATGGAGTGGTGGAACAATTTGAAATTATTTTCTTCTTCCTTGAGCCATTGCACACGATATTTTTGGCTCTAGAGAGCTTCCTCCTTCTTATATCTTTCTTCAGGATTCCTATTGAGGGAGTGTTCCTATTGTTGTTGGGTGTTTTTCCATTAGGTAACTGTTGAATCTCTGCATTGGTCCATTAGGTACGTGATATCTCCTGGAAATCTGGATGACTTAACTAAAATTTCTCAAATGTGAAGGGTTTGAACTTAGGAGTGGCTATTGTGTCTATCTAGAGTTGCACTGGCTAGTGATCTGACCTTGATTTTGGGAGGACATTGGACTCTACCATTGGTCCTTCCAACATTGGGGTTTCTAATATTAAGAAATGATATAACTTGAAGGCTATTTGCTGAGGACCAGAGCGTTTATTGGACCAAGTAAAGGATCTATTGCATGTTTCAATATTGACTAGTTTGAGACCGTCTATGAGTTCCTTGATTTTGATGATGCCATGTTCCAGGCATTTCTTTCCTCCTTATTTTTCTTCAAGTGTGAGGATGACGTTAATATCTCCTCCAACTATCCATTGTTTTTGTCCAACCAGAGTGCCAAGATAATATAAGCTTTTGAGGAGGATATTTTTCTCTTGTTGCTTTCTACGAAGGACATAGGCATTAAGTAATCCATTCCATCTTTGTTAGAACAATATCATTAGTAAAAGTATTCAGGTTGTTGGTTGTATATAGAGCTTGATCAACTATGAATCTGGAAGGGTTACAGAGGATGGCTAGACCCCCCTCAGTTCCTTTCTCTGGAAGGGTTACAGAGGATGGCTAGACCCCCCTCAGTTCCTTTCGAATCCAAAGAAAAACAAATTCACTGTCGCTAACATATTTTAAATAGATCTTCGATTGTTTGTCCTGCACACTTTGTTTCTTGTAGCAAGAGAATGTTTGGATATTCAATTTTTATGTAGTTTTGGAGAATTTGTTGTTTGGATCTCTCATTCAGGCCTCTAATATTCCAAGTGATGATTTTCATCATAAACAATTGGGTGGGTGGGAGAAGGAGCTTTCTGAGAGGCATTGGATCTGCCCCAAGTTGATCATGTAATTTCCTACTTCCTTTATTAGTTGGTGCGCTGATTTTCTCCCACATATTTGGATTTCTTTGAGCATCTTCCTGGGATCTGAGTTTGGATATGAATTGATGCCTAGCCTAGAAGTGGCTCCTACTGTGAATCTAGGAAGACCTTGTAGTTTTTCTAAGTTGATCTTCGAGTATAGTTTTTCGATCGAGTTCTTCTTCTAGCTTGTCTATATAAATGTTAGCCAGATCCTACTCATCCATTAACATGGAAGTGTCTTCTTCAGCCTATGAGTACTTTGTTAGATTTGAAAGGACTTGGGATTCAGGAATGGTAATTTGTCATGAGCTTGGCTTCTGATTTTGTTTCTCTTTAATTTTGTTGCTTCCTAGATATGTGGATAGAAGAGGTTTCTCTACCTCTTCGACCTCTGGAATATGGTTGAGGGAATCAAAGGAGTTGGTATTGGAGTTCCTTCGCCCACCACCATGGTTAGTTTTTTTCTGTGTTTTCTTATTACAATTCTGAACTTGTGTAAACTGATCTTTCTTTTTCTCCTCTGTATCTATCTTTGTTGGAGCATTGAGTGGGAAATCCCTAAAGAGGTGCCCATGTTCATGACATTTCTTGCAGTGAAATGGTATGTGTTCATAGTCAACGGTTTGGTCCTTTTCCTCATCTTGATATTCTAGGGTTACTGAGCCTAGTATGGATTTGGAGATATTCATGTAAACACAAATTTGAGCATAAGATGTGTATTTTCTTTTCTTTGTGGATTCTAAGGATTTGACATGCCTGCATAGCATATTACCGATACGCATTAGAATTTACTCTAACCAGAAATCCTAAGGCAAGGAGTAGAGTCGAATCCAGACCATAAAAAGGTAAAATATTCCTTTTCAGGGCATAAACGGTCCGTCCAGAAGTGCAGGTACAAAACAGTGGAGTTGTATAAGTATGGTTCATTTTCAAATATGCGTTCCTTGTCTTCCAAGTTGTAGAATATGACCGTGAAGAAACCTTTAGAGCTTAGTTGGAGCTCATAATCTCCTTTCAGATACCACTAGGTTTTGATCCAGTGAGTGAGGTCTTTTTCCGAGGGCTAGAGTCCTAAACATTTTCTGATTAGAGAATGGTCCTTCATAAAATAAGTGGATCTCCTACCCAGGTTGATTTTATGATGTATTTTGGTGCTACTGGTGCCTGTGGGATACATTTTCCCAGTACCCATATGTGAGAAGATTTTGGATGCAACGATTTTGCATCCATACCCATTCCTTTGTCTCGGTCATTCTCTTCATGTAACAATTGGTATCGTAAGTGCGAAGGGAGTTTGAAGAGCAATATCCTTTCTCAGGAGCATTTCGACTCATTTTCTTCTACATTCCGGTAAGAGGGGGCTTTCACCCCTCCTTCTGTACTCATTATGGGGTTGTGGCAGGACAGTTTGCACCAGACTTGAGTAGGGGATGTCTAAAAATGTCAGGGTGCGGGTCAGCACAGTGCATCGAACCCTATTTTTTTTCTCAACGCTCACCTGTCCTCTGATTAAATTTCAATCAATAGATTACATAACCATGAATGGAAATTTAGTATCAATCGTGTGTTTTTTATTTATATTTTTATAATATGGTTTGTATATTTGTTACACATCAAAATTACTCACTTCAAAGATGACCTATTGTCGTCATCGCAAGTGTCGTAATTGTCGCAAGTGTCACAAACATCATACTGTCATCTTGCCTATGTCGTGTCTCTAACGACATCACAAGGATACTTAAGACACCTTCAAAGACTGTTTTAAGAAGAAGAAATCACATGACAAGGAGTATAAAGAATTTTCCATGAAAAAAACCACTTAAAAATCAATTTTCAAGGGCAACGCTCCCCTACCCAATGCTAGTGAGTGCCAGTGCTCTCTACCCTCCTTTGGGGGAGCGTTGTAGCACCCTGTACACCCTTCTCAGGGAGCACTAGGCTTTTCTTAAGGAATTTTGGACAATGCTCCCCTACCCACTGTCAGAGAGTGCTTGTCCTCCCTAGCCTTCTTTGGGGGAGCGTTGCAACGCTCTGTGCACCCTTTTAGGGGAGCGCTGGCCTGTTTGAGAAAATTTTGGGCTATTGAGGAAAATCAGGGAATAATCCCCCTTATCTTGGAAATCAGTTGGATTCAAATCTAAGGTGAAGGCTACATCTTATGGAGGATCCACAACTGATGGAGAAAAATCATCAACTTATCCCAAGAATCTCTAAGGTTCTTGGTTCTCTCCAAGATTATATAAGGAGGCCTTCTCATGGTGAAGCATATGGTAGATTAGAGGTATCAAACTGATGATCTGATAAAGGAGAATTACCAGTAAAGCATGTTCATTTTGATGGTGGATTATTTGAGCAAGGGGTTGGACAAAGAGAGCTTGGTGAAGCTGCTACATCTACATCATGGTTGTAAGTACTTTGCTTTGTTTTCATTAATATACATATGTGCTTGGCCTGTTTCTTTCAAGGTTATGTTTATTCTACATGAAATTGTCTCTATTAGATAGATCTGGTTTCAAGCTAATCTTAGTAGAATAGGAAGCGTGTTCTATCTTTGTTTGTTTTGCAGGACTTATCGAGGAGCTTGGGGATTAAAGCTCAACTCAGACCATGCGAGGACGAACATCATTAAAAAGGTACTCCTTTCTTCCTCTTCTCTATAAATTAGTTTATCTAGGTTTAAAAGGATGTCAGTGGCCAACATTAGCACCCTTTCTATATTGGTTATAGGGGTCTAGTACCCAAGAGAGAATCCACTTGTCCACAGGGGGATTTCTCTGTAACATAAATTAGCGACTCCACTGGGGAAGGACTCTTATTTTTCTTTCCTTGGTTTGTCCCTGCCCTTTGCTCACCTTCAAAGCTTATGCATACTATGTCTCTGATCTTTAGATGTGTTGATTGGCTCTTGGATTCATCTTACACACTGAATTTTTTCATTTTTCCTAAGTTTTTTTTTTATTTCTGGGCAATTTGTTTGAGTTCTGAGAGGCCAACGCTCCCCTGCCTTTACCACCAAAGTGTTGGCACTCCCTTGCAAGCTCCCACAGAGTGTTCCAATGCTCTGGTACCCTTGACACTAGAGAGGTACCTTTTTTGTTTGCAAAAATATTCTTGGGAGTTGATTTCTCAGTCTTCTTTTTGTTGATTCATCTGCTTAGGGTTAATCCTATCTCAGTGTGTCCTTGTTTAGCCTCCAACCATTTGACTTCTAAGGATTAATGATGTTTTTTTTGGATTTTTGACATCTATTTTCCTTGATTTGAAACACTCTTCTTCCCTGAGATTTGGAGTTTATCTACTGCTTTCTCACTTATCTGATTGACTGAAAGTTGTTGTAAGGAAATTCAAAGATCTATTCACTATTTCATTTCGATATTTGAGGTCTTTTCTCCAAGCATTTCCTCCTGTATGGATTTGGTTTTCTTTTTGTTTCTTGTTTGATCACAACAAGGGTGTTTTTTTTATGTGCAGTTTGCTTCCGGTTGCTTAAATCTCATAGATCTTGAAGTCTAATTAACATAGGAAGCTTTACATCAAACTGATTACCAGTCACATATAAACATTTTAGCATTGTATTGGATTTTTGATTGACGACTATTGCATGAGGTCATTGCATCTTAGTGTTTGAAAGTGAAAGGAAAATCCTTCTCCTTCCCTTAAATAGACATTCATTGAAAGAAAATATTGTTTTTCATTTCTTATGCATGTTTTTGGAATTGATTCATAATATCATTAGTTTTCACTCTCATACACCTCTGAGTAAACAACAACCACTAAAATCAACTCTAAACTAAAATTTATCAGACTTTTTTACATTTTTGTTAGCAAACCTACATTATCTTAAGGTGTAGTGCTTTGGAATAGGTTGACATGATAACTTTCCAAAGATATCAAACAAACTTAGCATCTTGTGATAGGGAGAGAAAATCCAATTTTCATATAGGCTTTATCGGATCCCCCTCTCACATAGGGGTTACACATGAGGTCATGTTCGGGAGAGTTACGAAGATTATCCCTCTGTGGTTCAACCATTCATAGTAGCCAGATCGTATATTGGGGGTTCTTCTTAAGGTTCAACTGTCTTCAATTGGTCTTGGTGCTTTGTGAATTCTGAATCCATTCGGGGTCCTCTAGAGTTCTACCGGTCCACTTGTCCTCAATTCTCTTGAAGGATTTCAGACTTGTTATCTTGCCCATATGTTTGAACTGGAATATCAACTGTACCTACCCAGGGGTTGAATGGGAGTTGGTGACCTTAGTAGCCATAATATTCAGGGTCTTACACGAGGTGACGGTGAAGGGAAGTCTCACTGTAGCTGGAACATATGTTGGTCAAACTCAATCGAGCTCCTTGGAGGGTAAATCCGCATTTACTATGTGGAAGCTTGCACCAAGGCATAAGTCAATTAAGCAGGTCTCCAACGTAATGGATCCACCCGCTCTATCCCCACCCCTTTCTATATTGATCTCGCGACGTTGGATTGCATCACCAACTAGTGGTTTCATTGTGGGAAGATTTTTTTTATTGTTTACTTCTCAGATTCATAGCGTGTAATGTTTGTTTTACTTAGTAGACCTTAGGTCGAGTGAGTGTTAATTGCATCAACTCCTGAGAGTACCAATGGAGGAACCCCTTGTCCCAGGGAACCTTACACCTTTCCTTCTTTTGAAAACTTTGGTCCTCTGTACATTGCCACACTGAGTCTTTCGGGACTCACTATCGGATTACCAGTTTGGTTGTTCCCCACTCCARTGATCTCGGATATTCCYAGTKCTTCAGCTACACTTSATACTTTAGATGTCAGTACACCACCCACCCATCAATCTCATGTCAAATTTTCACCTTCTTCACCCATTAAGTCTCCTTCCCTTTCTCCTTCTTCGCCTAGTGAAAGCTCTAAAGCAAGTAGCCAGGTTGATAAGAAGAAGAAGACATGGAAAGAGAAGAAGAAGAAGAACCTGAAAAGGACCAAGCCTCCAACCATATCAGATGTTGGATCCAAGCAACCAGCTACTATTAATAGTACTGGGAGTGTTGATGAGGTCAACAAGATTAAAATGAAGAATTTGAAACCCAAATTCCCTTGCAGTCTTTGTAAGGGTGGCCACTTTCTAAGGGATATCCCTGGTCTTCCCAAGGTCTTAGAAATGTGTTCCTCCACATCATTGACCTCTTCTAGTCATGCTGGTGACACCCTGTCGACTAGTGACGTTAAGGTTGGTAAGAAGAAGACAACTGTCAAGCTTCCTTGCATGTTATGCAAAGGTGATCATTATTCTTACCTTTGTCCTCATATGGATGAGGATTCTTCTCTTTTGGAAAAGCTTCAACTTCCAACTAGTTATCGTAAGATTTCCCCCAACCCATAGTTAGTTGATGGACTGGTCAATCCGGTTCCATCCCCTGTCAGTCCTGTTGATCAAGTGGTCAATCTAGTTTCATCCTTGGTTGAACCACTAACCAAAGTAGTTGATCCAGTTTTTTCATCGATCAACCCCACTTTTCATCTGAAAAGTGAAACCCAAGTGACTGATTTAGTTGTTTCATTAGTCAATGCCACCCTTCATTTGTAGAGTGCCACCGCGGTCAATCCCACTTCTCTGGTCCCTTCATTGGTCAGTCTGGTTGATCATCTTGTCAATCTAGTCATGTCCTTAGTTGAACCGGTTGACAAAGTGGTTAATCCGATCCCATCTTTGGTCGATCTCGCTCTCCCATTAGAGAGTGCAACCCAAGCAGTCAATCCATTTCCACCTGTCGACCCCATTCTCCCCTTGGAGAATGAAACCCAAGTGGTCAATTTGATGTCGTTATAAATTGATCCTACTCTCCCACTAGAGAGTAAACCTGATTTTGCCCACATTTTTCTCGTTGATAAAAAATCTACCGTGATGGGGGCGAATTCCTCCTTCTCCTATGAAACCCCCTCCAAGTAATGAGGCCATCCTTTTTGATTGGGGTGTGCTAACTGGACCTCATCTTCCCTCTCACATTCCCTTCAAGATTACAGTACAGGTTTGTGGTCAGGTCATTCCTCATGCACTGATAAACGAAGGTTCGTTCGTTAGTATTTTGTCCTCTATTACTTGGAAAGATTTGGGTTATCCTTAGCTTGTACTGGTTACCCAGACTCTGTTCACTTTTAACATAAGAACTAGTCACCCTTTAGGGATCCTTCCTCAGTTTCCCGTAACTTTGGGAGGGAAAACTGTCTTTATTGATTTTATGGTAGTTCAGGACCCCTTGGATTTCGATTTAATCCTTGGGCAAGATTATGTCTATGCCATGAAATATATTGTGTCCACTCTTTTTCGTGTGATATCTTTCCCACACGTTGGAAGAATGGTAACTATTGATCAACTTTCATTTGTTGGCCCTGACTTGACCATCAACTTAATGACCTCCCTAAACGATTCTTATATGCAGTCAGTATCACCCCTGCCACAACTCAATTATGTGGCGTTATCTCCCATGACTTCAAATTTAGATGACTTGGATCTAGTAGTTGACATGATGATCTCTTCAATAGGGATATTGGAGATTGATCTCCTTACCCCTGTCACGGCCATCGACATGTGTTCCTTCCAGAGCATTCTTCTTCCATCCAATGAAGATCTCTTGGAATCCATGATCAAGTTTGGTCCCTTGACATGGTGTCCTTCCAGAGCGTTATTCTCTTGGAAGCCATGATCAAGAAGAGTTACTGAGCATAGTTTCTCTTCTCTGTGGAAATCTCATTAAAAAATGAAACATAGGCTACGAGCATAGTTTTTTCTCTCTGTAGCAAGCTCGTTAAAAAATGAAACATATATTTGGGGATTGAACTCGGAGCCTTGAGCATAGCTCTTTTCCTGTGTCAAGATCATTAAAAAATGAAATATTCATCTCTCTCATCAGGTCAAGTCTTTCACTAGATCTCGTAGATGTCGAGTTGAGTCTTTCGTTAGGTCTTGTTTTTTGAACCTTCATTTGATCCACCCTTATCCTTTTTCTCCATCTAGTAAATAAATTGGTGACAACCTCAAATTAGGTGAATGAATTGAAGCTTGGGGGGAATGTCTCCATCCTTTGATGATCATTCTGAAGTTATGCCACTAGATTTTCAAGCTGGGGGTAGAGTACCAACCATCCATGGGTATCCCTACCTTTGGAAATTGCATTGGGACTTTACAAGTATAGTTTAATTTTGTTTCAAGATTGTTTCAAAATGAAACCAATATTGAGCTTAGTATTTATTCTTTCTCGTGCTCGTAAATACATGATAATAAGTTATCGAGCATAGTCTTAGTTTGTTCTCACGATCGAAAAAACATAATAACACACCGAGTAAAATTTTATCTCTTTTTCGGACTCGCATGGATACATGAAAAAGGAACCCCCCTGGAGTTGTCTTTAAGATCTTTTCAGACTCCCTAAACGTGAAAATATTGTCGAGGGATCTTGCTTCCTTTCCCACTCGTTAAAAGGTTTTAAAGGGCGTTTTTCAAGTGGTAATTTATATCTTTTCGGCCTCACAAGACTAACATTACGAAAAAGGACAACACTGGAGTCATATTTAAGTTCTTTTCAAACTCTCTAAACATGAAAAACCACCGAGTTTTCCTTCTTTGGACTCGCTAACTCATACATTGAAGGGCCCATATGGAACTGAACCCTTACTTCTTCTAGTTCATTAAAAAAAGGAAGAGGGAAAAATCGAAGGTGAGTTATATCGAGCATGCGTTATCCTCCTCGAGCTCATTAAATAAAAAAGAGGTACTTGTCTATCTGGATGGGGGAAAAAATTGAAGGAAGCAAGCCAAGCAGTTTTTTAAAACATTACAAGTCACTCTTACGGTCGCCCTTGAACATGACACTTTGTCTTTACATACATTTTAATCCATTGAACCTCTTCATTGAACCAATCCTCTGAGTTTCTTTACTCCTTTGGGTCATTGAAGAAAGTCATAGTATCCATTGCATCATCATGTTTTGGTCCATGTCATGTTTCTGCTGTTGTGCCTCAGTGTTCAAGGGAATTACAGTATGATCCATATTCTTTGTTTTATAGGAATACACAATATGTTGATTAAATATGTTCACACATTTGATTGAATTATTCAATTAACAATTTCACGATTTTATCAATGTTTTAAATAAACTTATAAATCATGAAAATAATTCTAAATTTATAATCAAGTATAAAAAGAGATAAAAATAAACCTTCAATTAAAGTGACATTTTTTTTAACTGAATCTAAAATTGTATTTATAAAAAAAGGGGGACTATATGCTGAAGCAAACAAATTATTACATAGTGTTAGTTTCCAAGAAGCTTGACCATATATATAAGGATACACAAAAAATCATATATCACATCAAAAGGTTGATGGAGGCTATAATAGAACTAACTACATTCCATAATTTCTTGCATGAGAATATTTTGATAAATTTGTTACATCACAAGATACAAAAACCATACATTTTTAGATTGGATTATGAGTTCGACTTCTTATCACCACTTATTGTGCTCCTGAAGAATATTTTTTCTTCTTTACTACTATAGTCCAAGATTCTAGGTAAATTCATGGAGGTGGGTAACACTTTCATATAAATCAGATCACCAAAATTCTGAAAGACATTTTTTCGGCCTAACTAATATTTTTTTTGGCCGAAATATGTTTCAGCCAAAACTTTGAACATCAAATCGAATGGTACAGTGACGATGCCCTCAATTTTCATGTAGAATTTTAGTCGGACAGATTTTTTTCATCCGATAACCTCTTTTCGGCCGAAAGATATTCTGGTAGAAAAGATATTTTGGCCGAAATATATTCCGGTCGAAAAGATGTTTTGGCCGAAACAATATTTTGTCCAAAATATTCTTTTGGCCGAAAACATGTTTATATATTTACCGCACATCGTGATTGTTACACTTTTATGAGCTCTTGGAGAGTGTGAGTGGGTTCTTGGTGAGTTTTAGTGAGTGATAATAAGTGATCTCTTGGCGAGTGTGAGTGATCTCTTGGCGTGGTCGTATTGGCAGGTGATCTTGCGGGCGGTTAGAGCTGCAGGTAAGCCTAAACTTAAGTTTTAAATTTTGTAATTTTTAATTTTAATTGAATTATATTTCATATTGGCACTGTGACTTGGCCGCGGGGGGCTAGCCCTGTGGCCATGCCAATATCTTGGCCACAAGGCTGGCCCCCCATGACCAAGTCACAGTCCCATGGAATGTGACTTGGATGCGAGGGGCCAACCCTGTGGCCAAGCCGTTGGCATGCTCACGGCTTGGCCACAGGGCTAGTCCCCCGCAGCTAAGTCACAGCTCGTCGACTATGACCTGGCCATGGGGGGCCATCCATGTGGCCAAAGAGTGGGCGTGCCCATGGATTGGGCTGGCCCCCTGTGACTAAGTCACAACCTGTAGACTGTGACTTGGCCACGAGGGGCCATCCCTATGGCCAAGCCGTGGGCGTGTCCACAGCTTGGCCACAGGGTTGGCCCCCTGTGGCCAAGTCACATTATAAGTGTCACTGCAAACTCTTCGATCAAATTCATTCCCTTTTGGGGTTTTCCCGAATTATTACTTTTTATGAATAACAATTTCTTGCTACTGTGTAACATTTATATTTTTATATTTATGATAATTTTAGATTTGTTAATTAGTATTAATTTCATGGTACCGTGTAATATTTATGTTAATTTTATATTTTTTAATTAGTATTTAATTACACAATATATTTTTATATTTATGTTAGTTTTAGATTTGTTAATTAGTATTAATTTCTTGTGACTGTGTAACATTTATATTTATGTTTATTTTATATTTGTTAATTAGTATTTAGATTTTAGATTTGCTATGTGCACATTTGTTTTGGTCTAGTTTATATTTTAAGACAACATTTTTTGACTAGTAATAGTTCTGGTCTATTGTGAAACCATATAATTTATTAAGTGGTTTAATTCAAACAAATTTATGCATAGAAATAGATTTCAATATCTTGGTTATATGCAAATATTATTCAACGAAAATCATCTTTCTCTTTTTAATAAATAATATTTCTTGTAAATATAATACTGTTGGCCCTTGGTTATAGAAGTATGTGAAGATCAAGGAAGAAAAGGGAGAATGAGAACTTCGTGGAAGACATAGTGACTGATACTGTGTCGAAGTGAGAAAAAGAGAAGAAAAGGTGTATCAAAGTGAGCCGTTAGATGAGGATATAGAGGATGACAAATAATAAAGAAAGAAGGATCGTGGACAACTCAAAAAGCAGAGAAAGCCACCGTTGGATGCTTTAGAGCACCACGCGATAAGGAAGGAAAGACAGGCTGGAGAAGCCTTGAAAATATGGGTCAAGTTTACCTAGGGTTTTAGACACCTAGAGTTTTGGTATCTAGGGTATTGGACACCTAGGTTTCAACCTAAGGATGTCAGTGAGTGATTATAATGTATAAATAATAACCTACATGAAGGAAGGAGGTTCGATCGAGTTGTTGATAATTCATTGTTGTTGGTATGTAATGAGAGATTATTGTTGTATAAGAGAGAAGTGTTAAGTGTGAGAGCCTTCTGGCATTGAAAGATCTTCAACTGGGTGTGAAGATAAAACCTGTATCTAGGTGTGCAGGGAGGGGAGAGAAAGAGAGGAGAGGAGAGAAAATATGCTAGCTAAGAGCGCAGATAAGAAATGTATGCTTCATCTTAATACATTATAAAGCACAGTTTTGTGGACGTAGCCCTAGAGAGAGGGTGAACCATGTATACTTTGTGTTGTGTGTGATTGGTATTCTGTCTTTATCATTGATATACTGTGATTGCATTACTATTTTATATCTGATACATAGATATGCAGAGTAGATCCAAGCTTATAAGTGATATATGAATTCTGTGTTGTTCTTGTATTAGATCCACTTGATATTCCCCTTGGTTGCAGACATCTCTGTCCTGCAGCGCCCCCATAATTGCTTCGGGTGAGACTGCATTTGCTTCGCAGGTGTTTTTGAATGATCCAGTAGTTAGGGCTTGTTGGTGTGCTCTTGGAGTTGAACCTCAGGTCTGCCCCTTTGCCAACAAATACAAATAAATATGTTCTTCTATTTCTTTAGATATAAATCTCTTCTTATATTTGCAAAAAAACCTGTATATATATATATATATTAGTGCAATTAGATCTAACTACATTTAATTATAAAGCATTTACTGCCACTAAAAATAAATTATACCTCTAAGTACATGAATTATACATCTAAGTTCAACTATTGCATTGCAAATCGAAATCTTAGATTCATTACATTGCTCTGAATCTATCATTCAAAATTACAATTTAAACAACTAAAAATAACACTGAGCAACTCTTGGTCAATTAGATTTCTACATATACAAAATCATTTGATAATTTGAGTGCCCAACAAATATACATGCTATACATTACTGTCTATCTTATAATTTTTAATGGAATATTTGTGAAATATACATATAATGGAATATTTTTAAAACACACACACACACACACACACACACACACACACACACACATATAATAAATTTAAAAATAAAATAGGAAGACACTTTACAAATTACATGTTTATATGTTCAAATTATACACACAAACAATAAATTTATAAACAATATGGATTTAGTGAATTTGATTTAGACATTTAACAATCAAATATTAAGAATAGAGTAATAATTTAAGTGATTAGTCTGTGCCTGAGCAGTCGTCCATGAGCCGAATCGATTGTCTTTCACTCTGGTGTTAAATATTTAGATTCAAATGCCTTTCTTTTATGTGCATAGATAATCTCTTATTAAAATTGGTTGTGACTTGGCCGTGGGGGGGGCAGAAGCCCTGTGGCCAAGCCATGGGCACGCCCATGGCTTGGCCACATGGTTGGACCCCCATGACCAAGTCACAGTCAATTCAAACGTTTTGTATTTTATAAAAAAATCATAAACATTTCAAACTGTCCAACTTTTTATTTCAAACGTTTTGTATTTTATAAAAATTTCAAATCTTCAAGAATTCAATTTATAAATCCATTTTTACATATGTAATATTAGAGTATCATAAGTTATAAATATTATTTTACAGATTGTTGATTCTGGAATTCCTTGCTGTAGTAACCACTTTATCCTGCATCAACTATTTCTCCACTTTGATTAATGCCTATTTCAATTTCTTCATATTGTCATGAGTCTTGGTCACATCTCTATGTAAGACATGAGTGACCTAGTTGTGTAGATTTGGTTTGTCCTTGAAATTCATCTGATCAACATTTAATGTAATATGGTTGGCTTTGTAGTCAGCAACTGACTGAATTTCACTTTTTTCAGTCTCTAGAACAACCAAATTCAACACTCACTTTTGGTATGGATCCTCTTCAAAACTATAGACTCTTATCATAGTAAAATGCTAAAAAAGGAACCAATCTCCCACTCTAGTGTCGTTTTTCAATTGTAGTGACCCTTTGACTAAAGGAATAATTATAACAAATACTTCATTGTGGATAATAAATTCCAATATAGACATAAAAGAGTTTACATACTGCAAAAAATATTCACTGGTGACATGTTCTCTTACCATAGGCAACCACTCAATGGTTGGGAGAGAAACATGTTGGCTGGTCATTCACCATCCTAGAATTAAAATAACCCAGATGTGAGTAGTTTTGATGAATTAACATATGGATCAAGTGAGAATGGTACCTGAATGACCTGGTACCCCTAAAATCTAAAAACTATTGGTGCATTGTATTTGCCAAGAACTTGCAGAAGTCAAACTTTATGAAGGATTGATTCTCAGGGTGTGACAAGGGCCAAGACTTCATCCTCCTTTGAAATCCGACATTCTTTTACTTCTTATTTCCTCTGAAATTCAACTTGTATCAAATGAATGTATAATGATGTTTATTTATACCATTTATGTCACTTCCTTTTAACATTAGGTCCAACCTAACACTTTCTTATTTTGTAATTATTTTCTTTAATTATCTTTAGGTCCTACATGTACTTCCTTCTTCAATTCACTTTGTCATCTTCAAAAATTCATTTCTCCTGAACCATGAGGATCCAAAAAATTCATTTCTCCCTAACCATGAGGACTCATCGACGCATTAATGTAATTCAATCGAAACAACATGATGTATACTATCCATCCATAGGTGTTGTATATGCATGTGAATTTTCCTTCATGTCCAAATACCTTCTCATCAATCTTCTGTCATTCAAAACCCATGACTAGGGTTGACATCAAATGACAACAACCAATCTTCCAACAATCTCCCCCTTTGTCATTGGACATTTTGGCATCACCATGCCCCCCATCATCATGATCCCAATTTCTCTCCCTGACATCAATGGAAAGGTTAGATGCTCCTCCTATTTAATGGAAAATGTAATCCCTCTTTGGGGATGCTCCCCTAAACATGTGGCACTCCAATACTTCATCCTTATTTTGGTCTTTAATGTTTTTCCTTAGAATCCTTTTGTGTGGCTTCGCCTCTCTGTCTTCTTCATGTCTAGAATATATATGTTGTTCGTTCTTCTTTTTTCAGTTGCAACCAACCTTCCTGAAGAGCTTTTCTCCTCGGATTTTACATTTTGGGAATCAAAACATAAGAGTGTATCCTTGATCACACATTCTACTAACATCAGTAGATTATGATTCAAGTCTTGAACTAGAACATTCTTTTGATTTTACATTTTTCTCTTCCAATCTCTACTACACCTTCTCCAAGCATTTTTGCAGATGAGTCATCTCCAAAATGCAACATTACCACCCTTTCTCTTCAAGCTAATGAATTTGTCTTGATCCCTGGCCATGTGTGAAGAACATCCATTGTCTATGTAATATTCATCTTCTTCTTTACATTTTTTTAGTGGTCAATGCTATTCAACAATCTTCATTGTTTGGAATCTCTTCCTTCTCCATATCATGGTTGGCATAGGGACATCTTTCATTCATATATCTGCAATCTCGCTCTTTGTGACCAACATAATTGCATTTGTAGTATACAATATTTTGTCCATCAACGGGTAAATGAATTATAACTTTGGTTGACAAACCCACGATTATTTCCACATCTTCTGGCTACAATCCATTCATGTTTCTTGTCTATTTGTTCCTTTCATTGATTCTCGAATTAATTGTCTTATGTCTAAAATTTTTGCAAGTATAACAAATGACCAAGAAAGAAATTTTGATACCTAGAACTAAGTGATCCTCTTTTTCATGCAGTCCTTTTGAATTAATGCCTTATTTGATCACAATATTCTCTTATATTTTTTCCTTCACAATGATTGAATCTTCTTTGATTCCTAAGGTAGGAGGTCTTCTTGGATATTCATCTCTTTGTAATCATTTCTTCTTTCTCGTATCCTGATCCACTTCTCATCACCTGTCTGCGTAGCTCTTTATTCAACCCATTGTTGGTATTTTCATCTTCTTTGTATGAAGTTTCACCCATGCATCCAAGATTTGTTAATTCTTTTGGCACTTGAGATTTTCTCTTAAGCCTTCTTCCTCAATGAGACAACTTGTTCAAGTTTCTACAATCTTCTCTCTTTCTTTGCCAATTGGACCCTATTTACTTCTCCTATTTTTCTTTCTTATTCGAGTAGAGTTTCAAGGAAATGGTTTCTCTCTTAGTTTATGAAAGTCTCTAATTGTTTCTTTAATCTTACAACTTTTATAACCACCCAATTCACTCTTAGTTTTCACGCTGTCTTTGAGCTTGCTATTTTCAATCTCAACATGCTTCAATTTTTTAAGATTCTCACCTTCTTGTTGAATACTTCTTCATGATTTTCTTTCTTCTTCATTGTCATCTCTTTCAACTCTTTGGATGAGGACAATCAAATTCAACATGTCCCACTCTTTCACAATTAAAGCAAAAGAACTGGCCTCCATTTTCTTCTTTGAAATATGAGATGTTGTAATCTTCAACTTCTTTCTTCTTCTTTGCTTCTTCTTGCATAATGTATTTTAGCTTGTCCCAAAGCTATTTTTCTAATCCACATGATCCCACCTTGGATTTCATCAGACCGCTAATCCATCCAAGATGGTATCTATTGTTAGTTTGTTGTTCCTTTTGCTTCCCTCTAAGATGCGCCTTTGTTTTCTTCAAAGCATTGTATCCCTAAGCAAATGAGAACCAAACATCTTCCCCAAGAGATTTCAAGTAAGTTTCATTCTATTTTTCCAAAGATTCAAAATTCCTTCCATCAAATGGTGGAAACCCATTTGGGAATGTTGTCTTCCATTTTGCATAGGATCTTCCTTCCACATTAAACTGTATTGAAGGTAAACCACTGATAACAATTAGATGATACCGAGGGGGCTGAATCAAGATCAAGTACAATTTAAAAAAAACCTTTTTCAACTTATACTTAAAGCATTCAATTATATCCAATTATAAATGAACAATAGTATAAGAGTTACACCAATACACCACAATACACCATGCACAATATATGAGTAGCCAATCAATATTTTTGTTCAAGGGAAGTAATGACTTCCAAAGGTAGCTACATCTTCCAAAATGTAGAGGGAGGATAAACCTCCAAGAGGAAGAGATAACTCCACACAAGAGAGAGTTTGAATATCCATCCTGCCCCTTCCTTTCACCCAAGAATATATATGAGAGATAATAAAAATACATTAAATCATCACCATCAACCAATCATCACATGGAACCCATAATGCTTCCTAAGACTTCTCTTCAATTTCTCAAGAATTTTCACTATTATACCAGGATCCTATAGATAATATACTCAATGTATTCTTCAAACTCCTCCAATTTTCACCTCTTTAATCCTCCCCAAAAGAGAGGTTATAGAAAGAATGGTAGACTTTATTCACCACGGCCCTATCTCGTAAGACCCAATTTGTACAACATGCCCCATGCTCAATTTTAACATCCTGATCTGAAACTTACACAAAAGAAACCAAATTCCATACTGTTTCCTATGGAAGTGGTTCCACTTCATTTGGATTCGTGATGAATAAGTTATGATTGTTTTTACCCTAAAACAAGTGTTCATTGGACTAGCTTCAGGATTGGTCTAAAACCCTATCTTCCACAGAGTGTATCTCCATAATTATAGAGAATCAAGAGATTAACATTTTACCGTGAGGTACCTTGATATGTATTCTCAATAACATAGCTGCTGCCATCTTAATTGTTCTAGAAAAAAAGTTATAGCAAAATGGTGCATGACCTCGAAATAACATACCTTAGAACACATCACCAAAAAAGACTTCATCCCTCCTTGAAATCCAACCTTATTTTACTTCTTATTTCCTATGAAATTCAAATTTTATCAAATGAATGTATAATGATGTTTATTTATACCCATTTATGTCACTTCCTTTTAACATTAGGGACAACCTGACACTTTCTTATTTTGTAATTCTTTTCTTTAATTATCTTCAGAGCCTACATGTACTTCCTTCTTCAATTCACTTTGTCATCTTCAAAAATTCATTTCTCCTCAACCATGAGGATCCACATGATGTGACACATACCACCGGAAAAAACATGATGTATACTATCCATCCATGGGTGTTGTATCTGCATGTGAATTTTCCTTCATGTCCAAATACCTTCATCAATCTTGCGGTCCAAAACCCATGACTAGGGTTGACATAAATGACAACAACCAATCTTCCAACATATTATTTATAGCATTTCTTCAAGAAAAAATGTAATTGGTTCTTGGTGTGAACAAGGGGACTTTTAGGGCACCCTTTGGTCCTTGACCAACACCCCATTCGGATTTCACTCAGATAAGGAGGTCAAATCAGGTTGGGAGTTGGTCCATAAGTGGCTGGAGGGACGACAAGAACCATAATTGTGTTGTTCACAGGAGTGTGTGGATTTCTTGTACAGAGTCATGCATTTGGTGCATTGTGTGATATGAGGGATTTGTTAGCCCGCACACTATGTGTAGGCTTGCTTTGGTGAATTTGTGCATGTCAATTTTTTCCCAATTGTATAGTTTTTTCCTTTTGAAATGTATTTTAGTGTTGTAGGTGAACTAATTGTTGTGTTTCTTTAACCATTTTCATGCAATGTTGCGGACGATATTTCAGTGATAACACTTAGTTTAGGAACTTTCTCAAGCAAGTCCTCCACGGTTACCACTATGTCCAAGATGTAGGGAAGTGTAATTTATTTAGCATCTTGTGCCTTTATTTTCTGAAAGATGACAGGTTTACCTTCTGTCATTGTTTATGTTGTGTCATCTTCTTCCCCCTCATATTCTAGCTGGTTGGTGATGTCATTGACAAACACCTCCTCTTCGTTGTGAACCTGTTCCTGAACTTTCATTTCCTTGGGTTTAGCAGGTATTTTGGGGTTAGGGTTTGTACTGCCAATTTGATTTTTGAAGCTCTTCCCCACTTCCCCTTGTGTTGTTGTTGAGGTTTCCTCCTCAACCCTCGTTGGGTTGAGTGACTTTACCTCCACTGACATAACATCTTATAGCTCGATGAAATTCTCGGGCTCCACCGTCCTTTCTTTCCTCCTTTGGCCCTATCGAGTAACTCGTACGTATTTCCCTATATCTACAAACTTTGGCGGTGTCATGTTGTATGCGAGTTAGCAAATTTCTCTCTTCTTTTCACAATTATTCCAAGGTCACACATTTCTAGCTTGATTTTTGCTAAAAATCCCTATGTGTCAAGCTAACCCATGCTTTCCTCACTTTATAGACCTGGTCATAACTATTTTGGACGTATTTTTCACTTTTTTCGTTTTCTTGTGTGTTGTATTTCCATTTTTTCGCATTAGTTTTAGTGCATGACTTTCTCCACATTCCCGTTGTTCATTGAACTTCGTCCTCTTTTTGTATTTTTCTTCTTTTTCTTTTTTTGTATTCTTTTTTCTTCTTTTTCTTCTTTTAATTGTCTTTTTATAATTTTTTCTCTCCTAATATTTACTATTGTACACTATATACATGGTTTCCTCCCTTCCCTGCAACTATTAAGAGTTAGTAGGTCGACTTCCCCTATACAGTTTCAGTTGACTACCATTCACCATCCCTTTCAGTTTTGTTCCTCCCAAGTCCTTTAGTTGCACAGATCCTCCATCTGTGATGTTCTTTACTTCATATGACCCTAGCCAATGCATTCTAAACTTACGAGGATGTTGAAAAAATTTCTTGTCATAGAGAAGAACTAGATCTCCCTCCTTAAAGCTCTTCTTCTTTATATGTCTGTCATGACAAGATTTGTCCCTTTCTTTATGTACCTCTTTCTGAAATCATGTCAGTTTCATTTTTTATAACCCTAAAATGCCCTACTCATGCATACATGGCATTGGCCTTCATACTTGCACAATTTTACAAATCACTATTGAGGAACTCTATTTAAATAACCATTTTTTGGAGCATGTACGCGCCCTGCTGCACTACTGCCCATGTACATACATTTTTTCATGATATACACCTCATGTACATACGCTAGATTCACACTAAACATCCCACGTATACCTCTAAAATTTTCAAAAATTAAAAATTTGCAAGGAATTCGGTGGAATTCACGGGCTATTGGAGGTTTCCCAACCAATTCATCTTCCATAGTCCATCCCCCAATTGAATAACTATCCTTTTGTCATACAAAATGATTTCTTGGGGTCTCATTCCACAATCAAGCATTAGAATGGTGAAACTATTCCCAAATTCGCTTTCCTTCCTTGCCCAAGTATTTGCATCCTTTTGTGAGTTATTGCCTCAACACTCTGTCTCTAGCCCTTTTCTCCCATACAATCCATTTCCTTCCCTTGAAGTGATCAACAAATTGTGAGAGAAGGCATTCAGAAGGTGCACTTGGAGCAATTTCAAGAGGATCCCGGACTAGTTTCGTAGAGCATCGGCTTGCAAAGGTTGTAATATCCAATCTTTGAGTATTGAATAAAAGAATCTCTTTTCCCTATCCCAAATGATGATTTTTATGTCTTCTCTTTGATTTATACATAACAATTTATATATAACCCTAATTGATGGATAAAACTAGAATGTTTGTAGCCTTGTTTTCCTAGTTGTGGATGCAGGTCATCTTTGGGAGGAGACTTGCATCCTTGGGAGCTATAAAGATTGAGGAGGTCAACACCAAATGTTGGATAAAAGGTACATTTTCTGACTTACTCTTTCATTTCTTACTGTTCATCTATTTCGAAATGTTTGGGGTAGTGTAGAAATTATATTGACTTTTAAGGAGTCATTTCACTTTCTATACTTATAACCCTGGTATAGTAATAGGTGGATTTTCCCACTAGAAGAAATGGCAACTCCACTTGGGAATCTCTCTAGGGTTTTAGAGGGAGGCTTTTTGGATATTTAATTGGATTCTTGATTTCCTTTTGAGTTTTAGTCAAGTTTACTGAGTTTTTTAGGGTCTTTGGTCACCTACAAGGTGCCCACCAATTTGTCCCTACCTTGTCTGTCGGCCTACTCTTTTTATTTTTGCAAAGTCTCAGAGGTGTATGAGCCCTACTTAGGGTCAGCTCGCGTACATATGCACTATGAACAATAGACATCCCATGTGCATGTGCAGGCTTCCAATGCAACAACCTGTGTCTCTATGTATTTAAAGTTTTTTTTAACAAAGAGAGTTATGTCTCTTTCCTGATAGAAGTTTAGGCTTCTCATGAATTTCTTGAACCTTTCAGAGTCTCTATCTTTGTCCATAGGTTGGGTTAATGTTTCAGTTAACTTGTTCCTTAGTTTTATTTTGATTTCCCTAAAAGTTTAGAGTGAAATTTCAAGTTTTAAATCCTCCTTTCGGTTTCTTGTTTGAATCCTTGCATTTACGCAGTTGGCTTAGGGTCTCTACCAATCTTGGTTTCAATTTTCTCTTTTTTCCTGTTTCTTGATTTAAAAAACAAAACAATTTTTTTTTACTTTAGTTTTTCTTGTTAAAGCAGTTCGAAAAATCAAAAAAGAATTTATTTTCTTACATTTAGTTTGGTAAAGTGTAATACCCATAGGACGAACCCCAGATGTAAATGTAAATGAAAATGCACTTAAGGTGGTGAGTTGTTTCATATCATTTTTGTATGTACCTTCCATGGTACAGTGTGCACACATACTGCACACGAAAATGATGAAGTGTACACATTCCAACATATCGCACACAACAAAGTTAAGTGCACGCAATTTTGAGACCAGGGAGCCTTTGTGTATATGTTGTGTTTTATAGGTTGGTGAGCTAGTTATTATAAGCTAAGAGGCTTATGTGTTGAATTAGGTTGGAGAGACTATATGCTAAAGGTCAGTGAACATGTTTTTGTATATGTCTTATCATTAATATAAAATACATCACTGCATGTAGACCAGCCATAATAAAAGAGTATGGGGGACTAAAATCCACTAGTTAGGGAAAGGGGGGCATAAAATTTAAGGAAACGGGGCTAAGCTAGAGAGCTTAAGACCAAAAGGAATATTATATTAATATTCCTTAAAATATAAAGTATGGATAATTATTTTATCCTAAGTTCTAAAGATGGGGACAAGTGGGCCAAAGTAGCTCCCAACATGACAAGTGTTAAGTTGGAAACATGCATACATATAGTTTGGACTTAGTTCATTTTCCCATTAATTCATTCATTCCATGATCATTGACTCACTCATTGATTTGTCCTTCGTATATTTCTATTACCATCACTATACTTGTATCCATACCTGTACCCATATCCATACTCATACATGTATTTGTACCTGGTTAGCTTGGGAGTTGGACTCAAGAAGCGGGTTTCCAGGCCCGTGGGATATTGAAGAGGCGGGTTGTCAAGCTCATGAGAAATTTATCTCTTGGGGAGAGAATTATAGGGATTTGATTTCTTGAAGGTGCCAAACTATAGCTATAGAGCTCTGAGACTTCCTCTATATCCTGTTGTTGAAGCCTTGGAAGGGATGTGAGGTAGCTGAGGAACTATTGAGCAAAGAAGGGGAACACTTCCTAGGGTGGGACAAGCATGTGGGGAATGAGGGACTATAGGTTGTTAGCTTGAGTTGGCACTTGTGACAGAGTCTTTCTTGTTTTCTAAGATACATTAGCCTGGCTAGGAATCCCTTTACTCGGGTCGAGTTTATTTCCATCTCGGGGGTGATCCACTGTTGAGAGTGATGAACAAGGTGGTCTAAGGCTAGGAGCTTCGTGAAAGGTACACACGCAGTTGGTGATATTATTACCAAGATAAGTGTCAATTGTGTGTTAATTTATATGCTACATTATTATTTATGTGTTTATTTTTATGGTTTTTTCCTATGTGTGTTTTATACCTGTATTTATATTTATGGGCATTGTATGTCTATGATGCATGTCTATGTTTATTGTTATTTCTGTATGAATCTGTGCATTTACAAAATGTATTTGTATATTTTAAGTTTTATATATAAAGTTCTGCAAGATTTTATGTGTGTATATGTTTTAATTTTCATACAGTTTGAAATTTTTTACATGGCATAGCCTGGTTGGATGTTGGGGATGTTACAATATGCTATCATAGTGTTTTCTAGAGTAGCATGGCCCGACCTGGGTGGCTAGGGATGTTACAATATGGTATCAGAGCTTCATTTTTCAACACTGAGCTTGGATGGGCCAAGCAAGTTGAGTTGAAGTGAAATTCCATAGAGAATTGATTTCAAAGTGGCCAAATTTCAAGTTACAGAGTGTCCATGGTAAAATTTAGAAGAAATGATGTGGAATTAGGCAAAAGCCCCAATTTTTGTTATTACATTCATGGGGAAATTGAGAAATTTGGCCAAGTAGTGATATATTCCTAATTCAATATTTGTTCTAGCAAATTCAGGCCTGGAATCGGTCGAATTTGAAGTTACAGGGAAGTCATGACAGATGGAGCGAGATTAGTTGATTAAAATTATTTATTCTTGAATTGAGTTTGGGAAAAATTCATTCCAGAAATGTCAACCAACAGTGATTTGTTGTTGCAGAGGTTGAATTGTCTTTATCAGGGTAAAATTGAACAAATTTCATAGCTATAGAAAGTCTATTGTAAAAATTTGCAAAAAAGTTGGCAAAAACCCAATTTCTGCAGTGGAATTCCCGAGGAATTGATGCGCATAAAAGTGAATGTGTGTCGGTGGGCGCACTAAAAATACATGATTCGCAGTGAAAATATTGTGATATGTGGAAAAATATTGGCATGTGGGTGTGCGTGCTAAACATTTGGAACTATGCAGTGCATAATGGAATTGCACGGAAAAATATTGGCGTGCGGGTGCACACACTAAAATTTGGCATTGCGCGATGCAAAGGGGCATTGCGTAGAAAAATATTGGTGTGCGGGTGCACACACTAAATTTTTTTATTTCGCGGTGCAGAGTGGCATTGCGCGGAAAAATATTGGCGTGCGGGTGCACGTGCTAAAATTTGGCGTTGCATGATGAAGAGTGGCATTACACGAAAATTTTTGGCACGCGGGTGTGTGCACTAAATTTAGCATTACGCTGTGCAGATTGAGTGGTGCATGCATAATACTGGTGCACATGATGTGTACGTGAAAAATAATGGTGCGCATGGTGTGCACAATATTGATAGAGTGTAAAGGAATTTTGTTGGTGTGTGTGCAATGTGGGTAAATGTTGTCGCGTGACAATTTAGTTAATGGTGTCTGTGGAGTACTTGTGTGCGGTGGGGATGTACTAAACTTTGGCATGGTGCAGTGCATAGAGTAAAATGTGCATGGAATATTAGTGCACAAAAGAAAAAATGCACACAACAGGTTTTAGTACATGAACCAAAATTGTGGGTGGTGGATATTGGGATGCAACACAAAAGTAGTGTGCACCAGTTATTGGTGCAATAGAGAAGTCATCCACATTGGTTATAGGTGCACAAAGCATGCACTACCTTATAGTGTTGTTGTGCATGCTAAATATGGATGCACATGTTCAATATTTTTCACACGAATTTGTTTGGATGGTCTACAACAGTAGAAAACCAGTGAATTTCTGCGACATTTTATACTGTTTAAAGGTCATGCTTTTGCAACGCGTTTTTGAGGCCCTACACAACATTTTTAGATACTCAAAAACCTCGAGAACATACTGTACCAAAGTGTACCAAGGTAAACTTTGTCTCTACAACTCAAATGAAAGATCACAAAGAGATATTTCTAATGGTGTAAGTTGTTCCTTAAACTGATCTTTTATGAGGAAGTTACAGGACAAACAGTGGTAGCTAAATTTTAAGACCAAACTAACTTCGAAGGGCCATAACTTTTTTCTTTGGAATTAGATTGAGGCGTGGGAGTAGTCTATGGAAATTTATTGAGCCATAAAATACATTCCTAAAGATGAATTAAATTTCTGGGCATGTTAAAAATGTTTAAGATCGAAAAGAAGGTACTTGTATCATTCCAGATCAAAAACATTAATTGGCCTAGAACTTCAGGAGGCTATAACTAGTAGCCCAGAACTCGGAAAGAGGTGAAACTTGGAAAGATTGTCAAAAGTATGTATATGAAGAAACCCAATTTATATCCTACTAAAAATCCAATGGATTAGGTGCAAAAATTCATAATTAGAGTGAAGAAATTTCTCCAAGTTGAAGAGTGAACAAAAAACTTAATGGACAATTTTCAAATAACCATAACTTTCTACTCAAGTCTCAGAATTGAGCATGGAAAAAGGCATTGAAAAGGCCTTGGATAGTAGAATATAATTATTCACCCAAAAAATTGATATGAAAAATCAATTGTTTAGGAAATCAAAAGAAACAATTATGATATATTATTGGACCAGAATGGTTCATATTTTCATGAAATTGTTGAAACAGTTAGCCTAACAAAGTTTTGTTGGTTGCACATTTTGCAGAGTTAACAAAAACTATATTAGATAAGGATCAGCACAAAGTTCATAGGAATGGAAGATACACAGGGGGATTACAACCAGGAAGATGATATCATAGGCATTGATGTCCATATGAGCATTGAAGGAACAAATTCCAATGGACATGGAGAAGGAAGGGATAAAAAACATGAATATGGTAGAGACCATTAAAAATTTGCAGAAGTATTTCCAAAGCCATAAAGTTGATAATGAAATTATTATGAGATCCAAGGAGAAATAGGAGGACTTTAACATGAATTTAATGCATATATTGAATGGAATATAAAATAAATTGGATAAGGAGAGTGGCTCAAGAAAATTAGGAAGCCAGGGGTCTCCTGATGAGAAAATAAGGACCAGAAGTGTTAGCAGACATCACCATCACTCCCTGAAGCATTCAAATAAAAGGGAACATAGAATCTCAAGTCCATCCCCTATCAGGAAGCATAAGAGGTCTAGGGTGGATGAGCTATGAGGATAAATGAACAAAATCAAGCCTCCTACATTTGATGGTGAGCACAAGAAGGATGAAGATGTGGAGACATGGTTGTTTGGCATGAGAAAGTATTTTCAATTGCATAATTATTCTTCTCATGCATAAGGAATAATTTTCATCTATCAACGCAATGGGAAGGCATCCATGTGGTGGGATTATATTTTGCAAGTGAAAAACATTAACGATAAAAGTGTTACTTGGAAGGAATTCAAGAAGTATTTTGAAAATAAATACTTGACCAAGAGGTATTATGAAAATAAAATGAAAGACTTATTTTAACTCAAACCTAGGAGTATGACCATAGATGAATATGAAAGAAGGTTTTTATAACTGCTAAAGTATGTTTCTTTCATCAAAGATGAGAAAGTTCATATTCAGAGGTATTTGAGTGGATTTCCATCATTCATTAGTGAAAAAATACAATATAATGATCCCAAAACATTGGAGGAGACCATAAGGTGAGCTAAATGTCTATATGATCAGCAAAAATCAAGGCCAAATTTTCAAAAAGCTTGGGAAAACAGGAAGAAATTCAATATGGATCAAAGGAAGAAGGGGACTAAGCCACCATTCTTCATAAATAATCCTTAGGGTCACCCAACCTCTAGAGAATATAGAATGATTCAAACAGGGGGTTAAAGGCCAAGGAAGCCACCTATTCAATGTTGGGATTGTAAAGGATATCATATGTTTAGAGATTGTCCTTGTAGAGGTGAAAAAATGAGGACTGTTCATAATGTACATCAAGTTGAAATAGTGGAAGACATGGTCATAAATGTTAAGAACCAAATACATCTACCAATATAATCACCACAAATACTGAATACACAATGGATCCACAAAGCAAGATAGAAGAAACCACACTTTATTAGAAGAAAACCCTTGAGGTAGGGCAACACCATACAATGGATCCTATTATGGAAGGGATCCTCTCCTGTTCACTTGCCTCTTCGAGGGGGCGTCTTCCTATTGAGCT
>SNQJ01S0068848.1:39351-75150 GCA_010110895.2 Picea sitchensis
ATTCTGCACCGATCCCAATTCATTGTGATAACAATAGTGAAATTAGTGTGTCCAAGAATCCTTTATTTCACTCGAAGACCAAGCATATACCCATCAAGTATCACTTCTTGAGGGAACAGGTGACCAACACTATTGTTTCTTTGCATTATATTCCTTCCAAATATCTGATTGCGGATATATTCACTAAACCGCTTGCAAAATCTCAGTTTGAGTATCTATGCGAGAAGTTGGGTGTGAACCCATTATCAACCTAAGAGGGTCCATCCTGTCAGGGGGAGTATTTATTGGTTGAATATATGATACCTTCGACAAGTACTGAAACAGGTTAGGGGGAGCATGTTTTCTTTGACATTAATGTCAAATGGGGAGAGAAGGTGTGTTCTAGATCCTACAGTTGGAGATCTAAGTAGAACAATGCAATATTTTAGGGTTTCCATCAATACCAAAGGGGGATATTGTTGGCATGTTTACAGAAAGAATGTTCTTTTCATTGATGGCAATATCAGAGTGTGCATCGATGGAAAAACAGGAACATCATAAGTGTTGGCATAGGGGAAGACCCAGGGTTCAATGCTCAATATTGCACCAACAAAACCCTAACTATCGACCCTTTCGACAACACCTGCGAAGCAGATGAAGTCTCACACGAGGTAGAGGCATGGGTGGTTGTAGGACTCTAGTGTTTGTAACCTTATTTGGGACACAAATATGTGATTGTAGCACCTTACAGAGCACTTAGCAATATAGTTCATCAATATTTAATCAATATCTACTTCACAGATAAAACCCTTGTTATAACCCTAAATTGCACTAGACATGCATACCTGGTGTTATCACTCCAAGAAACCCTCTGTGTTTGCAGACCAGAGGTTCCTGGTAACTTAAGAAATGATTTTTTTTTGTATTTTGTGAATGTGGATCAATGGGACAACTCAATATAGCTTATGGCATTCAAACATGAAAATGATAAACAAATAGACAGTGCTCTCAAAGATTGATTAATCAGCAGATATCTTAAAGTGGGTGAAGAAAAGATTGTAACTAAACCAGTACAATGTAGGGTCTAAGCGACAATCAAAAGACTTATTATCAGGATATGAGCTAAACAATGGGATAACAGCCATTCAAAGCTTGACAACACAGATAATAATGCAGAAGAAAGATGGAAAGCTGACAATCAAAATTGAAAGGAACCTGTGATCTGTATTAACATAAAAAGGTCTGAGTACAATAGCCAATTAATCTATCCAAAATCGAACCCTTGTTTGATATCAAAACAGGCATTTATAGCATTTATTTAGACAACTTCGAAATTAAATTCTTTAACAGCTAAACTGAGTGATCGAACTGTCTTCAGTCTTCAAAAGTCACCATTTTCCTCCTTTAGCTTCAGCGTCTGCAATGTGGAAAAGTAACATGACACCTGTGTATGACTACTGAATTTTCCAGTATTCGTGGCCGAGTGTTTAGGAAATAGTTTTTGATGTGTAACCAAAATCCCTCGAATCTCTGATGTTGGACTTCTAGCATTCGATCTTCTAATCCCCTGATATACTGGCATATCTTCGAAACACGTTTGAAATGAACCGTTGCATTTTTGGCCTCAAAACTTGCTTGCCTAGCTTTCAAAAGCGCAACCGTTTGAAAGTTTCACGGGTTAGTTGTTGAAAGCTATCACTTTCCACAGCTAACGGGTAATGAAATAGTAGCCTAGCGCTGTTGAAAGTCCCGATAGTACACAAAAAGAACCTTCGCCTTCAAAATTGATTTCAAACAAAAATCAATGAGCATCTGACTTCTCACCTTGCATGTTGATGGCCACCTGAGCTAGAACCTTCAGGTCTGAATGAGGTTTTCGTTTCAACTTTTGTTTTAACCCCCTGATCTACCTTTTAAGGCGTTTGACAAGCAATCTTAAGCTGCTGTAGTTTTTAGTGATCTTTTCCTTCCTCTTTTTCTCTTTAACGCTCTCCTTGGCCAATCTTTCAAACGTTGCATTTGTCTTTGCAAAGTTATCAGATAGTTTTTTATACCTGTCCTTAATCACCCGCTCCAAAACTTCTTGCTGTGCAATTACTTCCTTCAGATGTTTGATCCTTTGAGACTTATTTGACTTAGGGTTTCTGGATGATTCTCCCTGCTCTATATGACTGAAAGTCTCATAGTTCTGAGCACATTCGACAGATTGCTCAGAACTTTTGATGGCAGGGCACTGATCCTTTTGCTCAGATTCTGAATCCGAATATGGCAAATTAAGGATGTTCTTTCTTGTACTTTGCTGAGTAGGATGTCCTGAATTCTGCTGTGTATTCTGCTCTGTAACCTGCTCGAAATTCAATTTTCTCTTTGAACTGTGAGGCTTCAATCTAGATACCCTGTCCTCTGAAGGTCCTGATAAATCCCTTCTTCTTCTTGAGCTGCCCTGAGGGGAAGATTGCTTTCTTGCACCTGCCATCTATTCATTTGCAGTTTGGTTCTGGGTTTCAAAACCTTCCCAGAACAAGAAGTGCTCCCAACTTCTTCCCTGTTGTTTCAATTCTTGAAGAAGAATCAATTTAATGAGGCCTAGGTGACATAGAGCAGCTTTCATGCTCAAAGGTTGAGCTCTGATTCTCTTGCAGACTTTAGAAAAACTGTGATATAATAAGTAAGGCAAATTGATGGGGGTCTTGCCTGTAAAATGATCCATGAGTTTAAAGTGGTACATCATCAATTTGTCATATCTTCCTTCTAAGGTAATATATCGCTGAATTCCTTTGAATAAATCTTGCCACTCTTCATCCAGATATGAAACGAGCATACCTTTTGTCCATGCTTTATGCTTGTACCCATCTTTCAAATAGACCCTCAAATCCAGATTCTTAGGAGCGGTGGTTTTAAACCATTTTTTACCAGTCCTTGGCAATCCTGTAGTTGCGGCAATGACAACCTCGTCCACCTTGATTTCTACAGAGCCAACGCGAGATTTGTTGCCATCAAATGTCTTGGCAAAGGCTTCAGCTGTGGCCTAGTGAGACCCAACCTGTAACCTTTCAGCGAATTCCATGCATCCTGCATTTGAAAAGTGCTTCCGGACCTCGAGATGTGATTCCAGAAAGGATAAATTATCCAATTCTCGTTTGAGTAAAATGCCACTACGTTTTCTTTCCATTCTGGAGCTCAAACACTTGGCAAATGTAAACCCTGTAACCGCCTAGTCGAGCCGAGATTCTGCGCTGTTGAAAGCAGTCCGGGCTTCGGCTCTGTTTTGAATTAAATGAAAACTTTGACAGTGTTTTGGAAACAGTTTGTGATATGAGACCTCTATTTGATTTGATGGTGTCAGACCGGTGGTACCTCCTATGTACCTGCATCTCCAAACACGAACTTGCCATTCTGAAAGTGATGAACGTTGAGCGTGGTTTCTGGAACGAATTGGAATTCCAGTCACGTCTGCCATGCATGATTTAGTTTCCATGATTGCCCACTCCTATCAGCGCATGTCTTGGATTTTCTCTGACGTGAGGGTGATCACATCATCATTGTTTTCATACGTGGATATCACGCACGTGATTCCCGCTTCATGCAGCAACGACCCATGGAGAATGCCTCTGCCAAACGCTCGCTTGCCACTTTCACCAGCGCGCGACTCTGCGAAGAAACCCCCGTTAGCTGCTGAAAGTATGTACTTTCAACAGCGCACCACTTTGTAGAAGACCCTCCTTAGCTGCGGAAAGTGTGTATTTGCCACAACACGCCACCCGAGAACTGATTTTTAAAACTTTTTAATGTTCGTCACTTTCAACAGCGCGTCAACTGATGAAACAAGCTCCTTAGCTGTTGAAAGCGGGCACTTTCCACAACACACGATGAGTCTTTGAAAATACGTTAGCTGTGGAAAGCAAAATGACAATTTCGAAAGAAAAGACTTTATGGGTCAATTATTTTCTAGGACACACCAAAACCAAAAATTTTCTCTGCTATAAAAACTCAAAAAGTAACTTAAAGATACTACCAAAAACCATGAGATCTACCACAAAATTCAACTGGAAGAACGGTTTCATTTTGGGAGTTAACACCTGGCATCAAGCCATCTTACTTTCTATCTTTGCCAAGCCATCACTGAACAACTCTTCTAAAAAGCTATTTTTTTGAAGGTGTATTTGCCCTATGCCACTACTACATGTGCACACATGCTTGATGCACCACTATAGCCCGTGTACACTCACAAAAAGCGCAAAAAATGAAAATTGCAAAGGGATACGGGTTTTTAGGCAGTTACCTAACCATTTGACTGTCGATAGCCAGTCACCCCAACTGTTACTATCTCTTTTGGCCTATAAAATAAGGTGTTGGGGTCCCATTCCAAAAAGAAGCATGAGAGCATAGAAGCTCTGCCCATTTCAGTATTCCCACTTTGCCCCATTATTTTTCAACCACATTGTGAGTTTGAGCCAAACTTCCTTCTTCCTCCATTGCAAACCCTTGTCATTTCCCTAGAGAGAACTGAAGAGGAGAAGAATACATGGAAGAAGTTGGTGCATGGTGAAGAGGATCCCAGAACTGATTTCGAGGAGAAGTTGTCGGTCTCATATTGTAAACGAATTTTGTGAGATTAATACAAGGAAATACTTTTTCTATACCACCAAATGATGTCTTAAATATTTATGATTTCTTTACATTTTTTGTTATGATGTCTAACTCACTAATCCTTATATAGAATGCATGCTTGAAGTTTCTTGTTTGTATTTTGGTGAATGCAGGTTGCCCTTGGGAGGATATTTGTAGTCGAGATACAACTAAGCCCAAATGGATTGACACCGGACGTGGATTTTAAGGTATGCCTACCAGATCCCTATACTTTGTATTTTATGTATGATTGTGGGTTAATGATGGGATAGTTGTTAAAAGTAGGAGACTTTATACAGTTAGCTCTGCTTACACTTTAGAACCCCGGTGTAGTCCATAGGGGATTTTATCGCTATAGTAGAATTGGCGACCATACTGGGGAGACGTCTAGGGTTTTTTGGGGATATTCTTTTTGGTTGCTTTAATTGGTTTAACTTCCTTTTTGAGTTTCTGTAAGTTTTTGTGTCTTTAGGGGATTCTGGTTTTCATTACTAGTACTCCCTGCCTTGTTTGCTTGACTATTGGTTTTCATTTTTTGAGAAGTTACAGAGGTGTACGTAGCCTATAGTGGGACTACACATGTACATACGTGCCCTACATTTGGACAACCTGCATATATACGTAGGCTGCTAAAGTATTTGTAGTGTTCCTGTGTTGAAAAATTTGTTTTTTTCAAAGAGGAGGAAGTGATTCCCTTCCCTGTCAGAAGTCACACTTCTAAGGGGTTTTATTGATGTATCCCTGGTCTTTGTTATAATAGTCTATAACTTAGGTCTGGCCTTAACATAGTTTTTTTTTTATCAAATATTTCGTCTGTTTTCTTTATTAGGGTTTTTAAACAAGTTTGTGAGTCTATTTTGATCTGCCTATTTGGTATTGTCAGTGACTCCCTGCGATATACAATGGGCCAAAAGTAATTTATTCGTATTGAATTGTCCTCATTTTTCCCTTTTTCAGTTAAGAAGAAAAGAAAATAATTCATTTTCAAATTTCTTGTTTTGAAGCATAAAACAATAAAAAAAAAAAATCATTTCTTTCTTTGGTAAAAGTAGTTCAGGTTAGTTGCTTTATTTACCAAGGAAAAAGAAAGTTTTCTTAAGTTCTTTACTTGAATACTTAGGACCTTAAGTATCTTGTAGTCAAGATAAATTCTGTTTTATGTTTTTCTTTTCAAAGATATGAGAAAAGTAGTTACGAAAAGTTTGGTGAAAGAGTTTAATTTGGAAAATCTTTATTTGTGGAGAAGAAGTAGTTTGTTTTCAGTTTCATCTTATGCTCTTCTCTTTTGTCTCTTAAAGAACATCACTAGTTTCACTTCCATTCCTTTTGACTTAAGATAGCCACTAAAATTAATGCTTAATTAAAATTTATTAGACTTTTTGTTTGTAGGGTCCATCAATTTAGTCTAGGCTAGAGCCTTGATTTAGGATTGGAGAGGAAACTCTTCAAGGCTACAAAAACAAACATAAGAGTCTATGCTAGGGAGTGCTTGAAATTCCAGTAACCATGAAATTTATCTGGGACCCCTCTCTAACACAGGGGCTAAACACGAGTTCACATACGAAAAGGTAGCAAAGATAACCCCTCCAAAGTCAGACTAAGTGTAGTGGGGAATGCATATAGAGGGCTTATCTTGGGATTCTGTTGATGGCATTTTCCACGGAGCTTCATGGGTCTCGAATCCATTCGAGGTCCTCATTCATCTTCCAGAAAACTTTATTTCGATACCCATGATAGGTTTTGGGCTCGATACCCTGCTCACTGCGGTCCACCCAACGTTTGACTGTACCCGTCTGGTGACTGTTCGCACACTGGTAACCTAGTTGCCTTTATCTTAGTGACTTACACAGGTGACTGTGGGGGTATACAGCGATACCTAGCGTAGAAATGGGGCCACACTTTTCAGAGTATACCCGGAGGGTGCTTCTGTATTTGAGTTTCACTTGCACTGGTAAGTTGCTCTAGTTTTGGCTAGTGTAACTATTCTTCCAACTAGCTAGTGATATGCCTGTCTTGTCTCATAAGAGATTTTTCTAGTGTGTGTTGGTCTTTAACATTAATAGAAATCCCTAGTGTGTCATCGATATTCTCACACCATGGAGGATCAGTAGCTCCGTCAGCCGCGAAGGATTCTTGGCCTCCTGCTGGTTAATCTGGAGCCACCCCTGCCACCGCTAAGGCAAAGACTAGATCAGAAAGGGTCTTTTGAGGTGACCAGGCCACAGGAAACTGATCCCAACCCATCTCTGAGAGGAGAACATTTGATTCTAGAGGAGCCAACCATTTTCAACCTCAAATAAGAATCTCTTGGTCCATATAAACCTCCGATCATTGATCTATCAGTGCCGATCATTGTATAGGTTAAACCTTACGAGCGTCAGGTAGTGTCACAAGCAGCGATGGAGACAAACACTGCTACTTCTTCGGGGAATCCTCATATTCCCTCTACAGCCTCCTAACCAACCATTGTCGGTCCAAACCACTATGGTCATGACCACCTCTACCTTAGGAAATGGTATGATTCCATCTATGGTAGCGATCACTGCTACTTTCACCCGTAGTGTGACAGGACCTCTGTTCGCGTACATGATGCTTGTCTTCAATACAAATTATATCCTTTCCTACTCCACTCTACAGAATTTATGTCTAGGGGAAGGGATATTGAATTCTCCTCTGCAAGGATCCATGGGGGGCACTTCAACTCCCTCTAACACTTTCCCTTATGGAGGGGGTCATATACCTCCTTCGTCCCCTTCACTTGGCAGTGCTCACTAGCACTCCGTCGGGCCGAATGTAAACTATAGTTCGTTTGGAGAAGGTAGTCAAGAACTTCCTTCTTATAGAATGTTAGTAGGTTCAACATCGTTTAATTTTTTCAATGAATTTGGTAACAAGGTTTTCTCGTCACCTGTCGTCTCGGCCGAGAGCAACCCTAGTTATGGACAAAAAAACCTATGCAGGGTACTATTCCTGCACACGGGGCAAACTCAAGAATTCCTTCCTCACAAGGACTTTGGAGTCCATGGTAGGGATCAATTCCCTCATTAGGGATGTCTTCTGAAGGAAACCCATTCCATAGCCAATGGAACCTCGGTCAAGGCACAGGATCTATACCCGTCAGATCGACAGGGCGAAACCCTTCCCAAAATCCTTGGAATGCAATGCAATCCCAACCTTTTACATCCTATTACTGGAGTCATCCGATGACGTCTCAACAAGCATAGAATCCATAAGCTTGTCACGACCATGGTTATTACCAAAACCTTGGCCAGAAACCTAACTTTTCCTAGCAACCTGGTGCAAGCCAAACTCCAGGCTCCTTTTTCCCTAGTTATAATCAACAATTCAAATTACCGTTTCTAGAAAATTTTCACTTTCTAGACTTGACAAGGTTATTAAACGACCCCATCTTTCATGATCCACATTGGCCTCCCATGCCAACCAAGTTGCCTTCAGACATTTCAAATTTTGAAGCTAAGGCTAATGAAGATCTAGGCGATCATGTGACGACCTTCCATTTATGGTGCTCATCCAACTCTTTGAGAGATGACTTTGTCCAGTTGCATTTGTTTCAACACACTCTCATTGAGAGTGTTGTGAAATGGTACATCGAGCTCGACTACTCATGATACTCTACCTTTGGCAAATTGGAAATGACTTTCTTAAACCATTTTAAATTACCTGTGAGATACGACGTCGGCACCGAGTTGCTGGCCAACTTTGAGCAGACAAAGGTAGACTATATCTCCGATAACATCCAAGAATGGAGACGTTAGAAGAGTTTGCAAAAGTACCAGTCCCACCATCATTCCTTCTTGAGTGGTTCCTTATGTATTTGGTACCACAATTATCTAAAGATGTCGCAATGTCAAGGGTCTTTTTAGAAGAAGAAGCAATAATGAGAGCTCAACATCTAGAGCTGATTTACTCTCAGTCTTGTTTCCTTTACGAAGTTGTTCCAGATGCACTGTGGTCGATACTTGACAACACCAAAAAGATATCTTGAACACATACTAATGGTATTGTTGGTTCAGTGCAAACGAATCCTGTTGATCAACTGTCAAATCAATTGTAGCAATTGTCAATATAGCAGACAGTGGCTAGTCAAACCACTGGTTCTACTGCTCCCCCTACTCAAACATCAGATGTACATAGTGTGCAATTAACAAAACCGAAGGCCACCCAGCAGCCTGATGGAAAGAAGAAACAACGAAAGAAGGGTAAAGGGGATAAGAAACCTACCAATACTACTGACGAGGGAAACACAGAAAAAAAGAAGTCGAAGTATCCATGTAATCTTTGCATGGAAGATCATCTGACTCACCAGTGCCCTCAGCTTGTCGAAGCCCATAATTTATTGTCACAACAACAACATTCCATGTTAACGAACCCATTTTTACATGGGAAAAATTTAACTCAAGCCTCTTCGAGCGTAGAAGGGGGCAGTCACGGACCCCCTCCATGTTCGAGTAATCCTTCTTCCATGAATGTGTACATGATAAAAGGTAGCGTTGATATAGAAATTTGGACACACGACTATGAAATTCCAAACACCTCTGAGAAGGGTAAAGAAGCTGAAAACCCACCTCTTCATATCCATATTGAGAAGACATTGGGAAAAAAAATGACATGCATCCTAAAAGGTGTGTTCAAGAAAGCTTCCCACATTCCAAATGTAAGGGCTACCCAGAACTACTCTGTGGTGGAGGATTTGTCTCAAATCCCTTGTGCAATGTCTGCTTTGGAAGTCCTCCAAAGTTTCCCTTCCTAGAGAAAGGATTTGTTAGCTTTCTTAGGATCTACTGAGACTTGTAACCGGGAACGATCATGCTTGATACGACTGAATTAAAACCTCATCTCCCTTACCACGTGGCGTTTCAGATAGTAGTGGCTTACACCACGGAAATTTTTACTCGAAACATTTTCCACACGATGGTTGATGAGGGTGCCTCGACATGTATGATGTATTTGGTGTGTTGGAAGGCCATTGGACAACCCGTTTTGTCTTCGTCACCTACTTTTCTTATTACTTTCAATGGTCATTCATTCCGACTACATGGAATCATCCCCTCTTTCCTCGTGCAGTTAGGGGGGAAGACCATGTGAATTGAGGTTGAAGTGGTCGATGCATCTCTCGAATACAATCCATTGTTAGGAAGGAGTTGGACCTATGATATGAAAGCAGTGGTCACGACAGTTTTCCAAGTCTTGTTTTTTCCACACGAGGGTTCGATCGTGTCCATTGATCAGTTATCCTTCTTTCATCCTGACCCTTCATCGGGGGTATCCACAGTCCTGATGATTGATAATCCTTAGCCCTTCATCATCAACATAGGGGATGGTTTATGCCTACCTTTTATGGGTACTTTCAATTACCATCCTTTGACCTGCAATGTCCAATACATATCGGTTTTCCCCGACTAGACTAGGGCTGAAATATTTCAAATCTCATCATTTCACATGAATTACTTTAATGATATGTGGACTCTTCCTTATGCATCAGCCATGATGGAAGGGATAGGGCACCATGGCATGGCCATGCCTTTTTCTATTGCATAAGTTGCATACTCTATAGTCCATCAAGCTTCTGCCAACCCATATCTGACCCCCGCACACGAGTTAGATCTGGTTCTCAAGCTTATTTGGGCTCAAGGTTCCCTCGCCGATACTGATTCTTTACACTTATTCTTTCCCTCAGACGAGGTTATTATTGAGGAAATTAATATTCCAGACAGACCCTGAGATGATCTCCATCACAGATCTTATTTCCTCCCAGAGTTAAGAAGAATTGAAGTAGGTGAATTCACTCTGACTATGACTGGAGATATGGCTTGTCCTATCAATCCTTTGGCTATGCACTTTTTTTACACTGAAGGAAATATTCAAACCATCACTAAAATGATACCTATTGATATCTCTAGAACTCCTGGCATTGTAAAGAATGTCTTCGTCGGAGTGGACTTCTCTCTCGAGGAGATTCAAATCTACGAGGATTTATTTATATAATTTCGCGGCGTGTTTTCCTAGTCTTATGAAGAAATTCTAGGAATAGATCCAATAATCATTGAACGTGAAATCATGACATATCCTAATGCTAAGCCATTCTGAAAGAATCTTCCTCTAGTTAATCCTAAGAAAGAAGTATCTATTAAGGCTGAAGTGGAGAAACTACTTAAAGTTGGTTTCATCTACCCCATCCAATTGACTCATTGGGTGTCAAATCCCGTGTCAGTTAACAAAAAACAGGGTACGATTCGCGTATGTACGAACTTCCATGATTTGAAAAAGGCCTTTCCAAAGGATAATTTCCCCACGCCATTTATTTACCATATAGTCAATGAATGAGTAGGTTGCGAGGCCTTTTCTTTCATGGATGGTTTTTCTGGATACAATCAGATACAGATCAAACCTAAAGACCAACATGAAACTGCTTTCATTTGTCCATGGGGTACATTCGCTTATTAGAAGATTCCTTTTGGTCTAAAAAATGATGGAGCTACTTTTCAGTGGGCCATGTATTTTTCTTTCCATGATCTCAAACACATTTTCGAGGCTTATCTTGATGATTTAGCATCATGATATCGCAAGAGAGTTGATAATCCCACACACCTCCGACTCATCTTTGTACGATGTCACTACTACCAGATTTGCTTGAATCCAAACAAATGTAGTTTTTGTGTAACGTCGGGTTGTCTGCTAGGTTTCATAGTTTCAACAAGAGGGATCATGGTTGATCCTCTCAAGTTTGAAGCGATAGTTCAGTTTCCTCCCCCGTGCATAGTCCCTCAGCTTCAGAGTTTACAAGGAAAAATAAACCTTTTACGACGTTTCATCGCAAACTATGCCGAGATCATAAAGGGTTTCATGCGTTTACTAAAGAAGGGATTTCCTTTTCATTGGGACGAAGCCGCTTAGCACTCTTTCGAAGCATTGAAACATGCCCTCACGTCTACACCTATGCTTCGGCCACCCAATTATAATAAATATTTCTTATTGTACTTGGCCACTACAGAGTTGAACATTGGTATGGTCTTCGTTCAAGAGGATGATTTGTTCTTAAAATACATGATTCATTACTTGAGCTGAGGCCTGGTTGGACCAGAACTCAATTATTCCCAAGTTGAAAAACTTGCATTCGCGGCAGTTCATGCTATCCAATGGTTCCGTCATTACATATTGTTTTGCAAGACCACCATCATTGCCATTGTGAATCCATTTCAATACATGTTGACACAACGTGTAATCGGCAGAAAGATCAATAGATGGATAGTTATCCTCTAGGAATTTGACTTGGTTTTTGTTTCGTAGAAATACAAAAATTCGTTCGTCTTTGCGGAACTCATCTCGAAACTTTCGGTCGAATTAGGTGATGTTATACCCAAGGAGTCACCTATTAAAGGAGACATGTTTTTTATCGCATCTTCAGACCCCTAGTATGGAGATACTAGTCTATCTCCAGAATTTGAAGTGCCCCAACTATGCTTCTCATGATGAGCGCCACCGTATACGCCATCAGGCCAAGAACTATCTCATACTCGAGGACTCTCTGTATCGTTGAGGTGTAGATTGCATCCTACACTGGTGTCTCCAACATGAAGAAGAGGAAATTGTGCTTAACGATTGCCACATTAGAGCATGTGGCATTCATTTGTCTAGGTTGGAAACAACCCAAACGATTCTACGAGTCGGTTAATTTTGGCAGACATTAATCAAATATTGTGTTGAATCAGTCAAGAAGTGCCACCCGTGTCAGATCTTCTCTCGGAAGATGAGGGCACACCCTAGTCCCATGTTTCCTGTCATCACAGTTGATCCCTTCACCAAGTGGCGGATTTATTACACTACATGCAACCACCCTTCATCAAGGGGGCATTTTCATATCATCATAGCAGTAGACTACTTTATGAAGTGGGTCGAGGCTATGCCAATGTTTAAAGATGATGGCGAGACAACAACTCTCTTTTTGTTTAACCAGATAATAGCAAGGTTCAGTGTCTCGAGAGAGATTGCCACTGACCATGGCAGTCACTTCATAATAAAATTATGTCTGAGTTAACATCAAATCTTGGGTTGAGTCAAGAACATTCGTCACCCTACTACCCACAAGTGAATGGTTAGGTGGAAGATGTGAATAAGTCCCTTAAGACTATTCTACAAGGAATGATCAATTCAGCCAAGTCAAATTGGCATTTGATGTTGTACTCAGTGTTATGGGCCTAACGAACGTCTGTTAAGACTGCAACCTATTTCACACCTTTTCAACTCATTTACGGGTTGGAAGCAGTCTTTCCCATAGAGTTCCAGATCCCGTCTCTAAATTTGGCTGTACAATTATTGCCAAACACTTCACCGCTTGAAGAGCGTTTATTATATCTTGAGAAGCTCGATGAGTAGCGTCGGGATGGATCCTTGTCTAATGAGGCTCACAAACAAAAATTCAAGTGTTAGTATGATCGGTCCATTCATCCTTAGATTTTCTCTAAAGGTGACCTTGTCCTAGTCTATGACCAAGATAAGGATCCCTTGGGGGTAGGCATGTTCAAACCCATGTGGTTCGGACCTTTCATCGTGAAGGAGGTTCTAAAGAAGGGTGCTTATCATCTGGTAGACTTTGAGGGAAATTCTTTGGTGGTGCCTAGAAATGGGCTCTACCTCAAGAAGTATTACTCATAGGTGGGTCACCTTGGGTGACTTCTTGTACATATGTATAGTTCATATACATTTTTCTCTTTTAGTTTTTGTCTTTTTGGTTTTATGGACGTGTCATTTTTTTGATGTCATCTTTTTCACTATGGCAGATTTCAAGTGAATCAGAGGTGTTCGTTGGGTTTGCGGACGACACTAGTTAGCACACTCGGAGGCTTTCTTCCACAGCTTGGGTGATTTTCACACCTTGGGGATAGTTTCTATCTTGAGGAGGTATCTGTTTAGGTGATTCCGCAAACAATGTTTTCGAGTATAGCGCAGTCTTAGAGTTGCTTCATGATACTTTGTCACATGGTATCTCTCACCTCTAGGTCTACTTAGATGCTCAGTTGGTTGTGTCCCAGTTAAATGGGGTTTACCTCATTTACGATCCTACTCTACACCCACAGTTCCTTAGGGTATGTCTCTTAGAATGAATCTTTGATTACATTATGTATATCCATTTTCCTAGGAGATTGAATCAAATCACAGATACTCTAGCTAATCATGTATTAGATTGGAATATTGCACACATGTAATAAAAATAACACACACACACATGTAAATACATTTGTAAATAAATGTAATCCATAAGATGTAAAAAGATGTAAATATACATATATATATATCAAAAATATCAGAGTATATGGGTGGGTGTAAGCGCCTCAAAAATATGTCCAGTAAGAGTCACGGGGATTATGCCCTAAAAACTATACAAAAGGTGCCCTTGACATGTGAGTAGTCTAGCCTAGCTAAGGGAGGGGCATGTTGGCCCTGCCATAATGAAAAACAACGTTTTCCAAATGCTGAAAGAGCTAGACCCAGGTCCATGGTATCCCAACTACGTGAGGTTTCATCATTGGTGGTAGATCATCAATCTCTTCCATAAGAACTGTGCGAGTGAGTGTGGTGAGGTTCCGTTCCACCCATATCAATACTCTCTTAGCCTCTTCGGCTGGAGGCCCCCCTGCTGCTGCTATTGGTCCAGCGGTTGTGGTTGGTCCTGCCTCTGGTCGAGGATGCCACCTAGTCCTTGAGAATTATGTTGGACATACTAGTCCCACATCTGTACATAACAGTTACATAAGTGTCAGATACTCTGGTATACAAAAAAAAATGGTATATATAAAAGGAAATAAAAATTAAATAACTCTGAAAAACAAACTTACCCATCTCTCCTCTCACTGCTTCGGGAGGTACAGGCTTGTTTGAATCTCTAGAAAAGTTAATCCTAGGATAGGGGTAGTCCTCTATTTCGGTAATATTTCATGCCCACCAGTCAAAAAAATTATCATCGAAGGCCTCTACAGTCCTCCCTCCCCCCTTTCGTGGCATCAACACTGCCCATCTGCATAATTCTAGGAGAGAGGCCACGTTCCCTCGTATCATCTCTCACAAACTAATACTAGGTACCCTCTCGAAGAAAAAGAAACACAGAACAGTCCTGAACCCAAATTTTTTGTTCTCCCATATCCGACACTCTGTTAGTTGTCTCTTCATGCAATCTAGCAAGGTTGTACTCTAGTCGAAAATCCATGCATTTAAGCACTGCACTGCACAATGCATGTGCACCCAAGAGGCCTGATGTAAATTCGTGGATCCAATGATCCTCCCAATGAGTAACACTATTAATTTCAATGATATATTGCTGATATTTTTTATCGACACATGAGAACCCACTTTCTCAATACCAGCCTCGCAGTGGAGACCAATCAACTCCTCAATGTTTTGAAGCCCGAGGGGAAAGGTACACAAGTTGAATGGATCCCCTCTCCTCGAGAGACTAGTCAGGAAGTAAATATCTTCAGTCGTTGGAGTCAATGACTACCCCTCAAGCATAAATGCCTCAACGTCAGGATGCCAATAATCTATCAAAGCATTTAGCAACCTAGGTTGTGCCCTCAGAAACAGACACTGGAATATTTTCAACCCACATTGCTCTAATACAACGATAGTATCAGGGTCTTGTGAGACCAAAAAATCAATGTCTACATGCTCCTTCTCTCTCCAATGGACATACATCCTGTAAAATGACAAATTCATGGGGAGTTAACTCTTGATTTTAATTTTTTTCCACATATTGGAGGGTGTATGCGGGCTATATTGGACACAGTTGTGTATGTACGCGTGTAGATTGTTTTCTACATGTGGGAATATGCGGGTTGTCCCACTACTACCCGTGTACACGTAAGGCCGACCTTTTTAAAGGTCAATGCCCCACCAAAAAACAAAATGAAATGTGAAAAGGAAGAATAGAAATGCAGGAGGGGCTATTATCTACTTACTTGGTCCAAGCGGAAGTTCGTTTCATCCATTGAATCTCCCGAAATCAACTCTTTTGGCAAAGGGGTACTTTTGAATTTTTTGTCAATTCTCAATTTACAATGGTGATAATGAGCTACCAACTTCTATTTATAGCCTTTTTGGCCCCTTTTTGTCATTTTTTGGACCCTTTTGTCATTTTTTCTAGCCTAAAAATCATTTAGTGTGGTTATCGAGTTTCTTTTGGGATGTTACAATACATTTTACTTTTGGTTCGGTGAACGTTTTTGAGAGTTGGGGCATTTTTAAGGTCCTTTGGGGAAAAGTTTTTTTTCCAAATTTGTGCATTTAAGTTAGGATTCCACCTCCACTTGTTGCACCTCATTGTATTTTTCTATTTACCATAGGAATGATCCCACCGAATTGTGACATGGAACCCTCACTCCTTCTCTAGAAGTTTCGTAATTTAGTGGTAGATCCTACCTTCACACGGATTCCCTAGGTAGATCTTGGTTTCATTTTGGTGTCCATGTCGTCGCTAATGACTTTAGGCTCGGAAGTCTTTTTAGTCCTATCTTGATTACGAGTTTGGTCCTTCACATGTCTGATATGTTATCACTCTTGGTTTCACCCTCTGGACTCCCAAAACAAGGGGTCTTCCTTTAAGCCCTTTTCAAACCCTCTAAACATGAAACGATTGTCGAGCGATCTTGTTTGCCTTCATGCTTGGAAAACTAAAATTCAAAGGCACGTCTTTCCGACGATATTTTACCCCTTTTTCAGTCTGAATGGTCACATGTATGAACAAATTAATACTCTAGGAGCTTTGGTTCTCTAGAAGAGTATTCTCAGGTATAAATTTAACCATTTTTCGGGCCTGAGGGACCAAATTTACGAAAAAGGAACCCCAACAGAGTCCATAGTTAATCTCTTTTCAAACTCCCTAAAATTGAAAAGATTTTCGAGTGACCTTGTTTCTTCACACTCGTTAAATTGGTCAAGAAGAACATCCCTTACGGAGTCCATAGTTAAGCTTTTTTCAGACTCCTTAAATATGAAACAATTGTCGAGTGATCTTGTCTTTGTCACACTCGCTAAAATTATTTTGAATAGATGTCTGTTCGGTTCTAGGTTATCCCTTTTTTGAACCGACTAGACTACCTTCGAAAAATGTACCCTAGTGGAGTCTCCTTTTACACTTTTTCAGACTCTCTAAAAATGAAAAACCACTGAGCTTACCTTCTCTCGACTCGTTAAAATTACATCGAAGGACGTTATCATTGTGTCTTATTAATCGCATTTGCATCCCTGTGTCTTTGGCCTATTGTTGGCTCCATGTTTCTCTCAACTGAACCTTTTGAAGCATGCCTTATACGCAAGCCTTGTAGCACTTTTCCTCTGCGTCTTGACACCTTGACCCATGGAGGATTTTTCCCGAGTGTCCTTTTCCTGCAGATGTCCCCTTACTTTGAGCATCAGTGTGTTCCTTATTCTTGGAACTGGTATGTCTGTGACACTCGTTCCTCCTTTGTACATAATATTCTTTTTCAATCTTTCCAAAATTATTGAAAAAGACAAAAAAATCAAATATACCCCAAAAAGAGGAAGGGAAAAGTATTTTCTTTTTCTTGACAGCACAATGAGTCGCCCTTGGACAAATCACATCCTTCTATTTGTTTTTCAAGCTATAGGATTCAATATGACCTTAGGAAGTTGTTCTCTCTATATAGAGTCGTGTCCTCCTTCGTTTGGTTATCCTTCCAAACATATGGAGAGTTCATGTTGTCTCCTGCATCGTGAACTTATGTCAATTCCATGATGCCTGAGTCTCATATTTTGTCATGCTTTTTTCCAAGGGAAGTTTTACTAAACTTGAGTTAGCCCTTCCGCAATTTGGCTCTTGTCCTCATGCCCAGCCACGCTGAAAGTCCAATCAAGTCCTTGCTGAAAATCACTGAAGTTCTCTACCTGATCACCGATATCCTCTTGTATGTTCCGAACGAGCCATCGAAGACCTCTAGGTAGTGAATTCGTACACTGATATTACACTCCTACTCGAATTTTGAATATTTTGAAGTTGTTTCTCGAGCTCTAAAGACCTCATATCCAGCCATCAAGCGTCATTATCTTCTTGAATATGGATGCTATACATGTATATCTTTTGATTTTGAGATGTAGATCCATTGTGTACTTCTCACGGCTACACTTTATATAGTTATATGACATGGATTTGCAATGTATTTGATTGGAAGCCATGATTTTATTTCATCCCGAGCATGGGTATGCCCACCTCGGTGAGACAAATTGTTATTTTGCAGATGGCACCTCCTGAACTCTGGTGTCTAGGCTCACTCACTTCGTACGTTGGTGAAGATTTGTAATGTATTTTGGACATCAGATGCTCTTTTGACCACACACATTAGGGGGCATCTATTATAACCCTAAATTTCACGAGACATGCATACCTAGCATCATGCCATCTTACTTGCTATCTTTGTGAGGCCATCACTAAACAACTCTTCTAAAAAACAATTTTTTTGAAGGTGTACGTGCTCTATGCCACTATTTCCCATGTACACATGCTTTCTTCACCACTACAGCCTGCGTACACTCATAAAAAGCGTGAAAAATGAAAATTTCAAAGGGATACAGGTTTTCGGGCCATTACCCAACCATTTGACTTCCCATAGCCAGTCAGCCTAACCGTTACTATCTATTTTGGCCTATAAAAGAAGGTGTTGGGGTCCCATTCCAAAAATAAGCACAAGAGCATAGAAACTCTACCCATTTCAGTATTTCCCCTTTGCCCCAATATTTTGCAACCACATAGTGAGTTTGAGCCAAAATTCCTTATTCCTCCATTAAAACCCCTTGCCATTTCCCTAGAGAGAACTGAAGAGGAGAAGAATATGTGGAAGAAATTGGTGCATGGTGAAGAGGACCCTAGGACCAATTTCGAGGAGCAGTTGTCAGTCTCATATTGTAAATGAATTTTGTGATATTAATACAAAGAAATACTTTTTCTGTCCCTCCAAATGATGTCTTAAATATTTATGATTTCTTTACATTTTTTGTTATGATGTCTAACCCACTAATCCTTTTATAGAATGCATTCTTGTAGTTTCTTGTTTGTCTTTTGGTGAATTCAGGTTGGCCTTGGAAAGATATTTGCATTCGAGAAACAACTAAGCACAAAGGGATTGACACCAGATGCGGAGTTTAAGGTATGCCTACCGGATCCCTATACTTTGTACTATATGTATGATTCTGGGGTAATGACGAGATAGTTGTTAAAAGTAGGAGACTTTAGATGGTTATCTCTGCCTGCAATATAGAACCCTGGTATATTCCATAGGGGGGTTTTCTCACTATATCAGAATTGGCAATCGTACTGGGGAGACCTCTAGGATTTTTTGGGGATATCCTTTTTGGGTGATTTAATTGGTTTAACTTCTTTTTTGACTTTATGTAAGTTTTTGTGTCTTTAAGGGATTCTGGTCTTCAATACCAATATTCCCTGCCTGGTTTTCTTGACTGTTGGTTTTCATTTTTTGAGAATTTACAGAGGTGTACACGGCCTATAGTGGGCCTGCACGCATACATACGTGCCCTACCTTTAGATATCCCGCATACATATGTAGTCTGCTGAAGTATCCGTAGCATGCCTGTGTTGATATTTTTTTTTTTTAAAGAAGAGATAGTCATCCTCTTCCCTGTCAAAAGTCACACTTCTCTAGGGTTTTCTTGATCTATCCTTGGTCTCTATTATAGAAGTCTATAGCCTAGGTATGACCTCATCATAGCTTTGTTTTTGTCAAAGATTTCTTGTGTTTTCTATATTAGGCTTTTTAGACAAGTTTGTGAGTCTGTTATGATCTGCCTGTTTGGTATTGTCAATGACTCCTTGTGATTTGCGATGGGATAGAAGTGATTTCTTAGTATTGAATTGTCATCATTTTTCCCTTTTTTTCTTTAGAAGAAAATAATTAATTTTCAAATTTCTTGTTTTGAAGCATAAAACAATAAAAATAAAAATTGATTTCTTTGTTTGGTAAAAGTAGTTCAGGTTAGTTTCTTTATTTACCAAGTAAAAAGGAAGTTTTCTTAAGTTCTTTACTTGAATACTTATGACATTAAGTAGCTTGTAGTCGAGCAAAATCTTGTTTTAAGTTTTTTCTTTTCAAGTATCTGAGAAAAGTAGTTATGAAAAGTTTGGTGAAAGAGTTTAATTTGGAAAATCTTTATTTGTGAAGAAGAAGTAGTTTGTTTTCAGTTTCATCGTATGCTCTTCTCTTTCGCCTCTTAAAGAACATCACTGGTTTCACTTCCATTCCTTCTTACTTAAGACAACCACTAAAATGAACGCTTAATTAAAAGTTATTAGACTTTTTGTTTGTAGGGTCCATCAATTTAGTCTAGGCTAGAGCCTTAATTTAGGATTGGAGAGGAAACTCTTCAAGGCTACAAAAACAAACATAAGATTCTATGCTAGGGAGTGCTTGAAATTATAGTAACTGTGAAAGTTATCCAGGACCCCCCTCTAACACAAGGGCTAAACACAAGGTTGCGTGCAGAAAGTTAGCGGAGATAACCCCTCCAAAGTCGGACCAAGCATAGTGGGGAACGCATATAGAGGGATTATATTGGGATTCTGTTGATCACATTTTCCACGGAGCTTCGTGGGTCTCCAATCCTTATAAGGTCCTCAATGTTCTTCTGGAACACTTTATTTCGATACCCTTGATAGGTTTTGGGCTTGATACCCTGCTCATTGCGGTCCACCTGACTGTCGACTATACCTGCCTAGTGATTGTTCACGCGATGGCAACCTAGTTTCCTTTATCTTAGTGACTTACACAGGTGACTGTGGGGGTATACCACAGTACCTAGGGAAGAAATCGGGACACACTTTGTAGAGTATACCCGAAGGGTGCTTCCGTATTCGAGTTGCACTTGCACCGGTAAGTTTTTCTAGTGTTGGCTGGTGTAATTGTTCTTCCAACTAGCTAGTGATCTGTTTGTCTTGTCTCATAAGAGATTTTTCTAGTTTGTGTTGGATTTTTAAAGTTAATATAAATCCCTAGTGTGTCATTGATATTCACACACCTTGGAGGATTAGGATCTTCGCCGGTCATGAAGGATTCTTAGCTTGTTGCTGGTTAATCTATAGCCACCCCCGCCACCGCTAAGGCGAAGACTAGACCACAAGGGTCTTTTGAGGTGATTGGGCCACAGGAAACTGAGCCCGACCCATCTCCGAGAGGAGAACATTTGATTCTTACGACCTCTAAGTGGAAGCTCTTGGTCTGGATAACCCTCCAATCACTGATCTATCGGCACCCATCATTATAAAATTTAAACATTACGAGTGTTAAGTAGTGTCACAAGCAGTGATGGAGACAAATGTTGCTACTTGTTTAGTGAATCCTCATATTCCCTCTATGGATGTCACTACACGGGGTTTTTCGCCTCCTAACTAACCATCGTCGGTCTGGACCACTATGGTCTCGACTAACTCTACCTTGGGAAATGGTCTGATTATGTCTATGGCGGTGATCACTGCTCCTCTCACCTAGAGTGCGACAAGCCCTCCGTTCTCATACGGGATGCTTGGCTTCAATACAAACTCTATCCTTTTCTACTCCACTCTACAGACTTTAGGTCTAGGGGCAGGGAGCTCAAATGCTCCTCTACAAGGATCCATGGGGGGCACTTCAGCTCCCTATAATGCTTTCCTTTACAGAGGGTGTCATATACCTCCTTCATCCCCTTCGCTTGGCGATTCTCACCAACACTTCATCGGGTTGAACGTAAACTATAGTTTGTTTGGAGCAGGTAGTCAAGGGCTTCCTTCTTATAACATGCCAGTAGGTTCGACACCATTCTCTTTGTTTAGCGTGTTCGGTAACAAGTTTTTCTCATCAGCTTCCATCTTGGCCAGGGGAAACCCTGGTTATGGACAACAAAATCCTATGCAGGGTACTATTCCTGCACATGGGTCAAACTCAGGAATTCCTTCCTCACAAGGAATTTGGAATCCATGGCATGGATTAGTTCTCTCATCTAGGATGTTGATCGGGGGAAACCCCTTTTATAGCCAATGGAACCCTGGGCAAGGCTCAGGATCTATACCCATCGGATCGGCAGGGGGAAACCCTTCCCAAAATCCTTTGAATGCAATACAAGCCCAACCTTTTATGTACTATTATGAGAGTCAACTGATGACGTCTCAAAAAGTGAAAAATCCATACCCTGGTCATGACCATGTTTATTAACAGAACCCTGGCCAGCAACCTAAATTTTCCTGGCAACCTAGTGTTAGCAAAAATCCAGGCTCCTTTTTCGCTGGTAATAATCAACAACACAAATTACCGTTTATGGCAAATTTTCTCTTTCCGGACTTGACAAGGTTATTAAATGACCCCATCTTTCATGATCCATGTTGGCCTCCCATGCCAACCAAGTTTCCTTCAGACATTCCAAAGTTCAAATATAATCCTAATGAAGATCCAGGCAATCATGTGACTACCTTCCATTTATGGTGCTCATCCAAATATTTGAGAGACGACTCCATCCAGTTGCATTTGTTTCAACGCACTCTCATTGAGAGTGATGCAAAATGGTACATCAATCACAAACGCTCAATATACTCTACCTTTGGTGAATTGGCAATGGATTTCTTAAGCCATTTTCAATTACCTGTGAGATACGATGTCAGCACCGAGTTGCTGGCCAACTTTGAGTAGACAAAGGAAGACCATATCTCCGATCACATCTGAGAATGGAGATGCTAGAAGAGTTTGATAAAAGTACCAGTCCCACTAGCATTCCTTCTTGAGTGGTTCCTTAAGTATTTGGTACCACAATTATCTAAAGACATCGCAACATCGAGGGTATTTTATGAAGAAGAAGAGATAATGAGAGCTCAACAGCTAGAGCTGATTTACTCTCAGTCTGGTTTACTTTATGAAGTTTTTTCAGATGCAGTGCGATCAATACTTGAAAAGACTAGACATATATCTAGAACACCTGCCAATGGTATTGTTGGTTTAACGCAAATGAAGCTCGTTAATCATCTATCGAATCAAATTGCAACAATTTTCAATACAACAGACAGTGGCCAGCCAGACCACTGTTTTGGTTGCTTCCCCTACTCAAATGTTGGATGTACATAGCGTGAAATAGACAAACCCAAAGGCCACCTAATATCCTGATGGAAATAAGAAACAACAAAATAAGGGTAAGGGGGATAATAAACCTACCAATATTGTTGGAGGGGGAAACACAGAAAATAAGAAGTCAAAGTATCTGTGTAATCTTTTCACAGAAGGCCATCCAACTCACCAGTTCCCTCAGCTTGTGAAGGCCCAGAAGTTATTGGCACAACAACAACCTATCATGTTAATGAACCCATTTTGGAAAGGAACACTATCACGACTCACCGCGCCGGCGAGAGGTAGAATGTAGTCGGGTAAGATGGTCAGGATTAGCTTCACATTTTCTAGGTCATCTCTGTGCTTGGTTCTCTTTTCTATTGTGACTCGGGATGGTCTGAATCCATGAACAATTGACGGAGAGGCTTGTACTCCTCTCATTGAAGATGTGTGTACACCCACAGACATTACCCTTCCAGACATTACTCTTTTAGTCATGAGTTCGATGAGTACCTCCTTCAGAGACTCTTCGACTACTCTAAGTTCTTCAGACATACACGCTCATGGTTGAATATATCGGGTTGAAGATAAAATAATCAATGCAACGGGGTGAATGGTTATATCACGATGATCACTCTATGATAATCACGGTTGGAAAACGTGTTCTCGATGCAATTCTTGACACAATAAGTAGACAACTAGGTAACAAATCTCTTCAACGAATGAGAATCCTTCATTAATGAAGTTTTGTCTATTACTGTGTGGTCCCAATGGTCTAGTGGCGATATTTTTGATCATAAATGTCATTCTAAACATTCGTGGCATCGAGGTAACAATTATACTATTTCCAACGGCTATATTTCTTCGCCATGGCAAAGTGCCATGTGGCATTGTTCTACTATCCAAGTGAAGTTCCAATTTTGCAAATTTTCCTTCTGCAAAGTTCCCTCTAGAACCTTTTGTAACCTTTTGATCTTATCTCTCTTCTTACTTAGTTTTCTAGCCTTCTTTCCAGTGATATGCATCTTGGTATTCCTCTTTCCATTCTGATTCTTATCTTATTTTGGCATAGTAACTTCGCGCTATTGAGGTTATTTCATAGGATTCAAGGGAAATACTTATTTTCTCTCCGGGGTAGGTTCTCTACTCATCTGTGAGTCTGCTTGTGTTCTTCCAACTTCGACATCCAAGTGTTCTGTTTTGAATAGCTTCGATCTTCTCTCTTTTTCTTTGATCAAGTGTGCTTTCCTCCTAGTCATGAAATATTTTAATTCTTTCTTCTTCTGCTCTAAGACTTCCTCTTCTTTTCTTTTGTAATTATCCTTGTCAATCCAAGGTTTTCCTAGTAATATAGAAAATGGGGCATTTTTCTCAATAAATTTAATAACCTCAAATTCTTCCTCTATCAAAGATCCATGAGCACTCATCGATACCTAGGTGAGTCTTCCACATAGGGTTATCAGTTTTCCTCTAAATAATCTTACTCCTCCCAATGAAGGAATCATAACAGTCTTTCCTAAAGTTTCCCAAGTTAGTTTTGTCATGACGTTCACCTGTGTTTCCTCATCCAGAACATAGTCAATGTCAAAGTATCCTATTCTTTCTTCTATGCATTCTTTTTCTTTGAACATCTTTGATAAGATGATGTATCGGTGATTATTCAGGGTTTCTTTTATTTGTAGCAATATATACTTTGATTTTTTCTGGGGTTCTGTCTTGGTCTTAGTTTCTTGACCTTTCTCAGGGTTTTCTTTTCTCATATTCATTCTTTCAATTTTAGCAATCATTCTAGGGAAATCTGAAACTTCATGATCCACAAATTTACAACAAAGACAACTAGGTATTTTACCAGGGCATTCCTTAGAAAGATGTCTCAATGTTCTGCAACTGTAACAAAGATTTAATCCTCTCTTCCTCTTAAATGATCCCCAGCCTTTCATGTACTATGCACTAGGATCATGGTATCTAACCTGCAAAAAATTCTTTCTAGGATCCTACATCCATTTGTTAGTCCAAACATCCTTTCTATGCATAGGAATAACATATCTTTCATTATTTCTATCAGATATACTCAAATCAAACCTTCTTTCATCTAGTTTTGCCCTACTTTTCAAGATAGGACAAAATTTATCAAACAAACCTAGATCCATACTTTAGAAACAAAAATTTCCACTTATCTCACTTCTAACAAAGCACAAAGCTTACATATCTTACCTCTTTAATAAAAAATTAGCACTTTTACCTTTAAAAGAGCACAAAGATTTCAGATCTTACCTCTTTTCTTCATATCTAACCCTTCTTCTTGGAAGAAATCTTAAGAAAAATACTGCACACTTAGGGAAACAAATCTATGCACATATATTTCAGAGTTTTAAATCATATCTTAGCACAAAGCTTCTTCTTCTTCAGTTCCCAGAAATCAAAGTTTCAGGTCAGAATCTATGCACAAAGATCTCTTTTCTTCAGTTTTTAGCAATCATAGTTCTGGTCCCAACAACATAACCATTCGTTGGCATAGGGGAAGACCCAGGGTTCAACGATCAAGAGAGCACCAACAAAACCCTAACTACCAGCCCTTTTGGAGACACCTGCGAAGAAAATGAAGTCTCACCCGAGGTAGAGGTAGGGGTGGATGTAGGTATCCAGTGTCTGTAATCTTAGTTGGGACATAGATCTATGATTGTAGCACATTAGAGAGAACTTAGCAATATAGTTTATCAATATTTAACCAGTATCTACTTCGTAGATAAAACCCTACTTACAGAGCATCACAGTATTCAACCAGATCTAGAATCTAGTAACAATTATCATAACAAAACAGATCAGATCTAGAATATTCAAGAACTAAGCACATTCACATAGGTCATAGCTAGCACTCACTCTCATTATTCAGCACTAAGAAACCATATCAGATTCATCTATCATCTAACAAATCACTAAGCATTCAAGCAGATAAACAAGAGAGCAACCATAAAGCACAAAACATTCACAAAACAGGATATACATGGTTCACCCCCATCCTGGGGCTACATACACCAACTCCTCTTCTCTTCTATTATCTTATGTCAATCATTTACGTGCACAGAGCCACAAAAACCCTACTCCGCATAGGACAGGAGGTCTGCAGGCTTCGTTAGATCCTCCTTCCCCAAGCTAGGTTACAAAACTAAGCCTCTTCTCAATCTCTTACAACCTCTTGCACTTAGCCTTGCAAGTCTCACATAGCATGCACAAAGCATATACAACTATCACTTTCACTTAGCACTTAGAATCACACACTTGTGTCACCTTCGATCACATAGATCGAACTACTTCCTACATCACTTAGCCTTCTATTTATACATTACAAAATGGGACTAAACATGGGTAAACCCATGGGCCGACATCCCCATACCCATTACATAATCCCAAATCCCAAAAACACCTAAAAGAGGTTGATATCCCGTGATCTCCACTTCGATTTGCGCTCTTTCTTCGACAACGTGTCGAAGTCCCAAAAATAGGTCAAACATGACCAAGAATCCTCGAAACTTGGTCAAGGGTCAACACTAAGCTTAGGTGAAGAAGAAAACAATATGAAGAGATAAAATCTCAGGAGAGATAGTGTTTTGAGATGCACAGACAAGATCTCATACATCAAGGCTCGCTGAAGGATCAAAGGTCCTGACTCACATAAGGATCAAAGATAAGCTCAGGTGAAGAAGCATCACCAATTCCAAATACCCAATGACCACTAGATTAGCGTCCAGTGACCAGAGGGAGAGCAGAGGAGACATACAGATCTGATCCGTTGGATATGAGCATCGAGAATCAACAATCGTTGGATCCAGAAATAAATGCAAGAAGGTTAAGCCTTTGATGAGTGTAGGAGAGAAGACTTTTCAAAGTCCTGAAGTCCTAAACTTCTCTCATGGGATAATTTCGGATATAAATTTCGGATGGAACTTTGAAGTCCAATGAACAACAATCAATTCGGATATAAATATGCGAGGAGGTTACACTCCAGAAAGTTTGAGATTTGAAATCCCCAGAATGCAAAGTTCCATCAACCGTCAGATAAATTTCGAGTGGAAGGACAAGACAAGGTAGAAAAGTTGCATAGCTAAAATATCGAGCCATTGATCCAAGATACTGATCAAATGAACAACATTTGCTTTGGATATATAGATGTGAGGGGTTTACACTCAGTAAAGTTTGAGATTTGAAATCCTTGGAATGCGAAGTTCCCTCAATTGTCGGATATGGAGATCAGACAATGATCGTTATATCAGGGAAATCTATGTGATCAGATTACATCAGGAAATATCCTCCTCAAGGACATGTGGCAGACCACGTCAGCAAACCACATCATCAAGGATAGGTGCCAAACTACGTCAGCTAGGACATGTGGTAGTTGCTTGAGTCATGACACATCATCGAATGATGCAAGAGTTACATCACTCTGGGGGTTTTTCTTCAGGAGTTTTACCACCAGTACTCGATCAAAGACCCGAAGTCCTGAATGTCGAAGACCCCAAGTGGACATGAGTCATGCAATCTCAATATCACTTCGGGGGTATTCTTGATTGTTGATCATGTATCAGGATACATGTCAATGGATCATGAGCTCTAGGAGAAACTTCTCCGGGAAAAGGCCGAAGTCCCGGAGTGAAGGATAATCATTGGATTAAAGATAAAACATGTCAGTAGATTGTTATCTCTGGGAAAACACGAAGGAGAAAGGCTTGACATTGCGAAAGTGTCGATGTCCCAAACTGAACAAGGACCTTTTATTTGAGGAGGACACATGGAAGGAATCTGTGGAGTCCAGATAAAAGTGTTCTGAGAAAATGGAGTTTGAGAATCAAAACTCCCAAATCCAAAAAGGTGAAATAGATATTCTTCGTTGGTTTGGAGGGACACATGTCATATGATCGTTGATACTAAGGATCGCGTGTGGATAAAGGAAAGAAGGAAGAATCGTCGATTGAAGAGGACAGATGTCAACAGATCTTCCATTCTGAAAGATATCCAGTCAACCACAACATGGTTTGAGAGTTGAAACTCCCAGAGCCCGGATCACAAAGGAAACCTCAGCCATTGTTGGAGGAAGGAGAGATATTGTCTGTGGAATCGAGGGGACATATCTGAACCATTCATTCAAGAGCACCGTCAATATCGTGATATCAATGGTCATGCTCCATTGCGGGGCCAAAACATGCTCGAGCCTTAATTTTTCGTAAGTGGGCCACAATCGAAACCATGGTTTTTGATAAAGGAAGCATGGAGGCTCATGGTGAATTGCAGGGTGAAAATAAGTTTGGTCTAAACCACCTTTGGATGCACCCCCAACTTCTTGGTAACATGAATCTCATAGCCCAATGTCATATCGTGAAATGGAGCCAGTGCTCACTAGACATAAATCGGGAAGCACCTTTTGAATAAGCGCTTGGTCACCGCTAATGGTCACGTGAAGGAAGGGGCTAGAAGCCAAATAAGATATAGTTGACTGGTTGTAACTGGCAGAGAAGACAAAGAGTATCAACTTCCATAGAATCTAAGGAATCTAATCATAACAACCACTGATGATGAACTCACAGGGAAAAAAAATGCCAGAGAATATGAAGAGTTTCCATGATGATCAGGAGAGGACTCGACGTGAGAAAATCATGCAGGACAGAGAAGTGAAGTGATTTATTTTGTCAAGATATGTAGGCATGAGGAGGAGATATAATGAACAACCTGTAGGGAAAAACAATGACGCAGTGAAGGGCATGCATAGGCATTGTGCATGAAGGATGCAGAAGGTGCACATAGAGTATAAAAACACAAAACAAAGAATAGATGGGTGTTGTTGTTGAGAGTGACTCATGCGAGAAGAGAGACGTTGATTTAGGAGAGCAAAACAATGTAGTATAGTAGTGATGAGACTGGCAAGCCATAGATAAATTTTGTATCACTATGATAAAGTAATAAAAAGAAAATATTTATATTTCAGGGTGGCAGGGAGGTGCTAGGGAGGATTGGTGTCCTCAGAGTTTCAAGTGGGTACTTGAACACAAGGAGTTGTATCTTCCATCTAGTTTAAACTAGAAAAACTAGGGTGGCAGGGTGGTGCAAGGGATAAATATCATTCTCTGTTATACAAGTTGGTGCCTGTGTGATAGGAAGTTGGTGCTTCCATCCAGTTGGTGTTGGAACACTCAGGGAGTTGGTGCTTCCTTCTAGTGGGTGCTAGAGAAACTAGAGAGTTGGTGCTCTCAGCAAGTTGTTTCTTGTAAAACAGAGGTTCTATCCTCAAGAGGAGTTGGAGCTAATAGGAATTATAATGTAAAGAAAATAAAGATTACTTATCATATCAAGAAGAAGAGGTTTTTCCCTTTATGGGTTTCCTCATGAAATATTTGTCTCTATATATTTCATGTGTGTGATTGATGTTTAAAATTCTATTTCTTACTTCCCTGCATCATTGTGATCATCATTGAGTGTTCTGTAAAGAATTTAAAATGGGCATAATCGTTTAAGCATAGTTACAACTAATTCCCCCCCCGCCTCAGTTGTTAAACAAAAACTTCCACGAGGAGTGAGCTGCAATAGGTGGGTGGCCACCAATATCCACCTGGATCAATACTCCCCATTTAGGAAGTAATGGTCTCCATTACGTTGAGTTCCCCCATCAGGTGAGGAAACTTCTGCTGGATTTGGCCCTGGGTGAGCCACTTGCCTTAGTGTAGGAGTTTCCCTACCTTGACAACCCAATAAATTTGGATCTGTTGTTGGGGAGTGCCCTTGACCTAGGTGTCCACAATCTTGTTGGTGGATGCTTGTTCCATCCATTCATGATTGAGCTCTATTGGTGTTAGTTGTTCAGTGATCTCATAGGTGTCCAATAATGGTAGAAAATATGGCCTAAGGAGGTCCACATTGAATACTGGATGTAGAACAAGGAAGGGTGGAGTGTTAAGCTCAAAATAATTGCTACCCACAGCCTTGGTGATAGTGTAAGTCCCATAGCAAAGTGGACAAAGCTTCCGATGGGGCATGGTGAGATGCTCCTTCTACAAATGTAACCAAACTTTGTCGCCAACCTGAAACTAGTGTGGTACCCTATGTTGATCATCGTATTGCTTGTACTTAGCATTGGATTTCTACAAAATATCCTGGACCTATTGGTGGATGTGTTGAACCTCTCAATGAATCTGGTGGATTTTTTGATCACAGACTGATCAAGGGAAGAGAATGTCAGTGTGGTGGCAAGTTGAAGTGAAACATCAATGGATCCCAAGGGTTGGAACCCAGATCCACCTAAAATGGACTATGGTCAGTGGAACTATGGAGAGGATATTGTAGCTTTGTTGGACATGTGGGAGACTCTTGTCCCATGTATGAGGATGCTTATAATTGTACATGTGCAGGATGTGCACAATCATATGATTGATGACCTTGGTTTGGCCATTGGTTTGGGGGTGGAAAGAAATGGATTTTGTGAGCTTGGTGTCCAATAGAGACCAGAGACTTGACCAAAAGGTGTTGAGGATCCTATTGTCTTCATCGGAGATGATGTTCTGTGGTATTCCAAAGTGGACCCAAACTCGTTCGAAGAAGAGATTGCCAGGATATTCCACTACAAAATTATTCGTATAGGCTATGAGGATGGCCATCTTTGAAAACCGATCAACGACCACAAACACCCAGTCATTTTTGTGCTTGGTGGATGGAAAACCAAACATGTAATCCATTGAGATGGATTCCCATGGATTCTCGAGAATAGGAAGAGGGGTGTATAATCCTTGCTTATTTATGGTTGGCTTGGAAATGGTGCAGGAAGTGAAAGATCTAATATAATTGCTGACGTCCTGTAGAATTTTTGGCCAGCAAAAGTTATTCTGAAGAACGACCACAGTTTTCTCTATGCCAAAATGTCCTTCCACCTGACTATAGTGGGCTTCCCAAATCATCTTTGCATGCTCTCTTGTAGGAACATAGAGATGGACGAGGTGGAATAAGATACTTTCCTGAATGCGTAAATCAATGAGAGTGGCGCCTGTACCCAAGAGCTGATATGTGGTGGTGAAGCCAGGATCTTGCCAATAAAGTTGGGGCCACTCCAAAGCTTCATATCCATAGGACAGGAGCACATTGGTGAGTTCATCCATAGAAGACCAAGTTASACAGTCAGTGAGATGATTGGAGATACTTGTCTTATACTTTGTATTGATATGGAACTGGTTCATGTAGGTGGACCACTTATGATGGCGGTCGTTYTGCAATTTCCCCTGTGTATGTATGAACTGTAGAGGCTTGTGATCAGTGTGTATGATCATCTCTTTAACTAGAATGTAAGGTTTCCATTGAAGTCGGKCTTGTACAATGGAATACATTTCCTTGTCATAGGTAGGGTATTTMTGGAAATTATCAGAGAGTGTCTCACTATGGTATGCCACATGATCCCCGTGATGAGTGAGAATTGTGCCCACAACATAGTCAGATGCATCAATATCAATCTTGAATGGTTGTTGCAGATCGGGGAAGGAGAGTACTGGAGTTGAGCACAAGTGATTTGTGAGATCATCCAATGCTCGTTTCTTCTCCTTCCACCAAACGAACTTGGCCCTACCACCTCCCTTAGTCACATGGCTAAGGGCCTATGCAATATGGGAGAATCCCAATACGAATCGTTGGTAGAAATTGGCTACTCCCAAGAAGCTCCAAAGCTCGGTCAGTGGGGTCAGGGCTGGCCAGTCATGGATGACTTGGATATTAGTTGTAATAACATGTACCTCATGATCATCCACAATGTAGCCCAGGTATTGGACCCTGTTCATGAAAAAAGAGCATTTTTCCAAGTTGGCATAAAGCTTGTGCTGTCACAGAGTGCTCAAAACCTGTTGAATACTCTGCATGTGCTCCTCCCATGTTCTATTGAAGATGAGGATTCCATCCAAATATACTACCACAAAGGATTTGGTGAAGTTTCTCAATACATAATCCATCAACCTCATGAAATTGGTTGGTGCATTTGTTAAGCCAAAGTGCATGACTAGACATTTGTAGAGACCTTGTTTAAACTTGAAAGTTGTCTTCCAAAAATCAGTTGGTTAGATGGGAACCTAGTGGTAGCCAGACTTCAAGTCAGTCTTGCTGAATAAATTTTCCCTGTTGAGTTTGTCAAGAAGGTCATCAATCCTGGGAATGGGTTAGTGGTTCCTAATGGTGATTTTTTTTAAGGCTCTGCAATCAATGAAAAGTCTCCAAGTCTCGTTCTTCTTTTGCACCAGTACAATCAAGCTTCCACAAGAGGAGAATTTGGGTTTGATGTGACCCTTTTTAAGAAGCTCTTGGATCTGAAGCCTGATTTCATCATTCTCCATCAGTGAGTGCCAATAGACTAACCCATTAGATAGAGGTGCATAGGGGTTCAGATCAATTGGAGGCTTGACTTGGCAGTGTATCACTACCCCTGTAGGTGAGGCAAACATGTCTCTCTATGATTCCATGATCCCATACACTTGCTTCTGCTACAAATAGAGGCATTGTGTAGAGGCCACGAATGTGGCAGTGACCTTTTAATTACGGTGAGCATGGATCACAAAGAATATGAACTTCTCGATCTATGAAATGACCTTATTGCATTTATTAGAAGAGATTAAATAAATAGTAGTAGGCGATGCCACCTCTGGGATCCTGTACAATTGTCTACCCAAAGTAATAATAACACTGTGGGGTATAGACTCATACACAACATGATGCTTCCACAAATATGGTTGTCCTAAAAGAACATCAAAAACTTCAAGGGGAAAAATATAACACAGTACCTCATCTTTGAAAGGCTTGATGTCATAGGGAAGATGATATTGTTGGCTGACACAGAGATATCTCCCTTGACAAAGACAACCAATGGTGTAGGGTCATGGGTGCGATGTCATTGGCAGGTCCAGCTGCTTGATGACCTCTATTGAAATCAGGTTCTTCTGACTACCATTGTCGACAATGAAATGAATCAGATCCCCCTTGACCCACATCTGAGAGTGAAAGAGGCATTCCTCTTCCTCTGGTTCTTTTGGTTTTCTTGCATAGAATTTGGTGGTAGAGATCGTGGCACTGGGTTCAACATCGATAATTTGATTCCCTCCTTCATAATTTGAATTAGAATCATAATTGGCCTCTGACTCATAAGCCTTCAACTCGGCCACCAGGGACTTCTTAGAGAGAAATTCATCAGTGTTGTGCCAAGGAGTTTTATGGGACTCACACCATTTTCCCGTGTCCTTCATATTCTTATTTCCCTTCTTGTGTTGCAGCTTGGACTGATTTTCTTGAGGGAGGCCATCTCAACTTGGCCCCTTGTGTTGATATTATGGTAGCTTCGGGAGGTATGAGCCCATATTTGTTACCTTTGACAAGATTATAATATTTAGGAGGGAAACAAATAAATGAATGTAACCCTGGATGAGATGTCGACAGAGGAAAGAAAATTAATATGAATTAATTAGTACCTAGAAGGATAATTCAGCCTAGGCAAGTCTGCCAAGAATACTATAAATACAGGGTGCCAGTCTCTAATTTGACACATTCTCAAAATTGCAGAAGTCACTTGTGCACACTGCAGTTTGGCAGTCCTGTGCGCAAGTTCTGGGGAAGGTTTTGTGCCAGTTTTGGGTTAGACTATCTGATCAAATTTTGGTTATTTTATTTCTCGGTGCATTAGCCTTGCTTTGCTATTGTATTTCTACCAGGATTCTCTTCTTTGTCAAGGTTAAGATGCTCGGAGGGTGGCTTCATCCTATGGTTGGGTGACAATAATGATATTCTCAATGGTAAAATGAGCACATTCTTCTATATTCTAATAGGTTCTGGGCCCACACCTCCTTCATTCAGTCTAAACCACTAGAAGGAAACATAGCCATTAGATATTGAGATCACTAGGCAACTGCCACTAGGGTTACTAACAGGAGAAACTTCCAAGACATTGTCGCTAGGGTTACTATCAGGAGCAGTTGAAGAAACCCTAAATCTCAGATCTGACACCTTATGATGGAGCATCTTGCTCAAGGAGAAGATATTCAGATGTGCCCTAGTTCAACACACCCTTTGGCTCTCTCATAAGATAGAAATGTAAGAGTTGAAGTTTTGGATCAAGGCATGAGCATCTACCATTCAACCGAAGACATGATTGAAAAGATCGGTCTTCTACACTACTCAACACTCACTGGAACGATTGAAGATGACATGTGGATAATCAATAGTGGAGCCTCTAGGCACATTATAGGAGATCAAGCTAGACTCTCAAACCTAAATGAGAAGAAGACATTGTACAAGGTAGATCTTGGAGACAAAATCACTTACCCAGTCGAAGGATTTGGAAAAGCCTCCGTCAAGTTGAAAATAGGTAACAATGTTCACCTAAGCAATGTTTTATATGTACCTAGTTTAGAAAAGAATATTGTATCCATATATTGCCTAAAAGAAAAAGGAAACATAATAGATTTCGTGGATGGAAAAGTGTTATCTTGGAATAAAGACTCTAGCATAGAGAATGCTAAGGTTATTGGAAGTCATGAAGGAAATCTATATAGACTACTAGAACAAAATGAAGAATCTCATGTACATGATGAAGTAAATCCCAATGAGATTTAGCATAGAAGGTATGCTCACATTAACTATCAAGAATTACCTTTTCTCAAAAGGATGGTTGCAGGAATACTAGAGTTGCAGTCTACACATGAAGGAATCTACAAAGGATGTGCCCTTGGGAAGAATATCAAGGAACCTTTCAAGTAGCAACAATACATCTATGGAGATTCTAGATCTAATAAACTCAGATGTTTTCGGTCCAATGCCAGTCAAATATCTAGGAGGATCTTCTTACTACGTAATCTTCATAGTTGACTATTCAAGAAAGACTTGGTTATATCTACTAAATACAAAAGACGAAGTATTCAACAAGTTTCAAGAGTTCAAAGCAAAGATAGAATGCAAGATACCAGATATAATAAATATGTAGAATAGAAATAAAACGACAGAAATGGTAGAATAACAGTAATATAACCAACATAATATCCATAATAACACAGAAATGATATAAGAACAACAATAGAAATAACACTTTGATTTAGAAATAAATGTTCACGGGCCTCTTCAAGGGGGAAACCTCCAGTCGAGCAATGCTCTATTACAATAATCTCCAAGCTATGGTTTTCATACCCTCGACCCTTATTTATACTAAATATGTCTATCAAGAGAATCATCTAGAGGAAGATCCTTCTAGAAGAGGAAGGTTCTATTAGGTCTTCTTACATCCGCCTTATTCTATTTTATTGAAAGGCCTTATTAATATTGACCTTTATTACAACTGAATATATTGATCTACCTATGTGCAAGTTAGGACCCTAACATGTCCGCACCATTAAAAACAACCTTGTCCTCAAGGCTTGAGATGTGGAAACTGCTGCAGAATGGTAGCTATTTCCCAAGTGGCATCTACTGGAGTCGTATCTTTCCACTGGACTAGCACTTCCTTGATGGTTATCTGATGTAAGCGATGCTCACGCTGGTCCAAAACTTCTTTTGGTTGTAGCCAAATGGATCCTTCTTCAACTAACTCTGGAAGGTTGGTTTGAATTTCGCACCTAGTTCCAATAACCTTCTTTAAGCATGAAACATGAAAAACAGGACGTAGCTTCGACTGACTGGGCAGAGATAACTGATATGTGACTTGTCCCACATGCTTGAGAAATGTATAAGGACCATAAAATTTGGGTGCTAGCTTCTGACAATGCTCGGCCTTGAGAGAAGTTTTCTTGTATGGTTGTAGTCACAGAAATACCTGATCCCCTTCTACAAATTGACGTTCAGAGCGACATTGATCTGCTTGTTTCTTCATGCGATTCTGTGCCATGACCAAGTTATATTTAAGGGTACAAAGAATATCCTCTCGAACTGTAAGTTTTTGGTCAATCGTCTGGACCTTCGAGGTACCTGGTAAGTATGAGAGAACTGAAGGTGGATTCTATCCATATACCACTTCAAAAGGAGCCATGCGAGTAGTTGTATGGTAGGAAGTGTTGTACCACCATTGGGCTAGGGGTAACCATTGAGCCCATTGATGTTG
>SNQJ01S0068849.1:20181-46325 GCA_010110895.2 Picea sitchensis
TGTCAGCCTGCATTTCATTCCAACACAGTGTTGCATGCCCTTTAAGTCTAGTAACGGCATGTTTGACTTTCTTATCTTCCTCGACATCCTCATAGTCGAAGTATTTGTCTAGATCTCTAATCCAGTCTAGAAGTTCTTCAACATCCAAGTTTCCTTCGTACACTGGAATGTCCATTTTTTCTCTGGCACCTATCCTTGCAACAGCCCTGAATAGGCGTTCATCTGCAGCATCTTTGACTGCAACTTCTTCTCCTTCGTTTCCAGCTTCATTTTCACTTTCAGCCTCGCTGATATCCCCAGCGTCGACTGTGCGCCTCTGTGTTGTCCCCATAGCATCAAGTCTGGCACGTAACTCACACATTTCTCTTTCCACTGTTGGATCAGGCATTGGCCTATCTCTTCTTCTTGGCAGCATGGCTGAAAAAATTTCTCTTTTCTCTCTGCTACAGAAAGAAAATAATTTGTTTTGTGCTCTGATACCACTTTGACGCAGACCCCCTGCCCTCGGGCCGAGATCCGCGCAGGATCATCACTAAAACCACGCCAAGGGTTAATCAAACCCTTTGTTTAAGCCACAAAGGACTTCAGGTTTTGGGAGTTGGAGAGTCCCGATGTATTTCCACAGCTCTTGGAAAATGTCAAAATGTGAAATGTCAATGAAGGTTGACTCCTTCAATGCGTCACACACATGCCCACTAATTTCGGCTTTCGGGACTTTGAGCGAACAACCAACAGTCGTTCCTCTTCCCTTATGATTCCCCAAACTCTGAAATGTCGGTATGCCAAAATGGGTTCAACATCCCATGGAATGCGAGATTGATGGCCTTTCAGGATTTTCATCGAAGCTTGACCCCTCCTTTGACTTCTGTCGCACGTATCCTCTGACTGATACTTGGGACCCACCTTTCGTCGTTTCTCTCTTCACGATTTCGAGAGTTGTGTTGACGATGCAACTCCACTTCTTGAGTCCCGAAACCCCAAAACCCGATTGGTACCCAATGGTTCTTGTCCCTCAACCTTTTCGGGAATTTTTCCTTTCCCTCTTCAGGATTTCACGAACCGGGAGTTTGAAACTCTCGATTCCAAAGTTGTTGCCTCCTCTACTTCCCAAACTCCAGAAAATTGAAATGTCGAAATCCCACACCAAAGGCACACTGCATTTCGTAACTTCGGTATTTTCAATGCAAAGAGTCCTTGTTCCTTGTCATCAGAATTTCCAGTATGTCGAACCCCAAATTACCGAAATTCTGAAATTCCACACCTGATAATCCTTTTCGTGATCCGAGAATTTGCGTGACCAAGGATTTTGGCCTGCACTCCAAACTTGCGAATCCCGAATCCACGAAATGATCTGACGGATCAACAGACCACGATCAATGGTCCACGTTGATTCTTGATGTCAAGGTGGTGGATTCACCCAACTCCTAACCACCTTACAACTCCTCTAGATCCTACGGTCCTCGCGACTTCGCGAGTTCTCCACGGAGAATTCTGACCACCAGATGTACTCTTCAATGACCCATGTCCAAACAACTCGGTGTTCTCCCTCCTGAAATTAAATTCTACAAGATGATTTCATTCTCCATCTCCCTTTGAGCACTTTAGAGGTGTTATCCTTCCTGAGCTTTCACTTGTAAACTCAAGCTCCCCAAAAGGATCCCTGCTCGCACTCCTTGCGGCAAACCCTCAAATAACCTCTGGTTATTTAAGTCTTCGACACTGTGCACTCTTTTCAATAGTGGTCCTCTCAATCTTCCCCTTAGTTGATAAGTTCTAAGGCTCCAACCAACCTGCGCACACCTTGCATGGCTCTATGCTTCACCTTCACTTCAGCTGGTATGAGAACAATGGTATCTCTCCTGAGCTTTCTGAGATGAAACTCATACCCTCGTCAACGTACACCTTGTGGACGTTCACTGCACTCCTTGTAGGAATTATCAAGAAGAGAAACAATTAAAACTCATTCTTCTCCTCTCTCGGACTTCATACATTCACTATGAAATCATACACACAATGCAGCATTGAAACAAATTCATAATAGAGAAACAAATCAACTGTAAACATACCATTCAACAAATGTCAACAGTAAGCATCATAACACCATGAAAGTTGAGTCAAAGCTTCATATATTAACTCAAGTGATCCTATACATGGGTTCTTCTCTATAACTCTCTACTATAGCTCTACAACTTATGAATTATGAATGATCATCCCCAAAATTACAATGATACAAGGGTGAGGGCGTCTATATCCATTTTCCCTCCTGCACTTCTAAATTGTCTAATCTATTAAACTAAATCTACCTACTTGCATTCATTACGCATAAATGCCTTTACATACTACATATGAGAGCGACACTCAAGATCTGTTTACAACATCTAGACATAAGTGTAAGTACGCTTCCATTAACTATTACATTAATGTCCATTCATTAATCTCAAAACACTTCAAAATGTGTGCTGGTGCTTTTCCATTTGTCTCCCGCTTTTACGTTGCTTTCTTGGCTGGTTGCGTACGATGCTCCTGCATCAATTCTCTTGATTCAAAGATCATTTTCCTAGTCTTTAGATGGATGATAGTCTGGTTATCAAATGCTCAATCTAGTCCCAACAATAATGGATAGGGTGTAGTGTTATCCACTATGTCAATCACTTCAAAGTCTACCATAGTGCACACACCATCGAAATCCAGTGGTATGCCCTTCAATATACCAATTGGTATCACCCTATTTTGGTTTTCTAACTTCAACTGGATAGGTTAATGTCCCAGTGTAGGTTCCCCCATGGCTTCCCATGTCTTCTTAGGCAGACCATTTACTTCAAACCCTAAGTCTAATATAATATCACCCATGTTAAAATCTTCAATGTTTTCATTCAATCTAAACTCCTTAATTATTCTTCTCTTCTTGTGGACCTGACTGAATGTATTTTGTTCTAATTTCATCTCTTCTCTAGAATTTCACTTCTCTAACAAACTCTATAATACTTGTAAATAATTTTTATCATTCAAAAATTTCACACAAGACCCCAAAAAGTTTCACAAATTACTTACTTGTTATGATGGTTGATATTTGTTGTTCTGATTAAATAGGTGAGGCATGGCATACACTGGTACATCATCTCTTGGATTTGTACCTGAAGTAGATGCAATATTCTCCTTAAAAATCTCTTATCTAGCCTCCTTGAATGTCTCATTTTCCTTGCACGCAACAAAACTATGTTGAGGTGTTGTGTTCTTTTTGACCCACTAGTGTTGTTCTTGATCCTTCTTTGTTTCATCTGCTCCTTTATTATCTCCACCTCTAGTAACTATATTGATCTTCTTCCCATCCTCTTCTCTAGTTTCCACAGAAATCCATTGAACATTCTGATTTTTCTAATTCCTATTTTCCTATATATTTGTCAATAGTGTCGGATATTCTTTTGTATCATGATATGTTGCGTGACAATACATACCTGTCGCAGGTGGTTGTGGACAGTCTCTTGCGTAATGTCTAGGTTTCTGAAAATTGTGACATGTTACTAGTTCTCTACCTCCTCCAAATCCTCTTCCTCCATGGCCTCCTCCTCTGAATTCTCCTTTGTTACCTTGATTATCTATGCGCGGTGTATTATACTATGGTGCTTGATTATACTACGGTTGTGCATTATTATACTGCGGTGGCGCTGCAAACTTCTGTGTGTTATTATACTATGGTTGTGTTGAAAATTATTGCGTGTTATTATACTATGGTTGTGATGTAAACTATTGTGCAGCTTTTCCTGTCATTAGTTCATCCTACACCCTATAAGTATATGATCTCCTCTCCTTCATTATTTACAAAGTTCTACAATCATTGTCTTCATTCCCTACAGACTTACAGAAGTTGTAGAATGTACTCTTGGGTACTGTTTGATATGTTTGCATCATACGACAATGATAAGGATCATGTCCATGTGTTCTACATATTTCACACCATGGCCTTCCCATGGGTAAAGTATTTGGAATTCCTACTCCCAAGTAATGTGCAAATTTTGGGCACTCATTCTTATGATGTCCTTATATTCTACATAATGTACACCAGATAGCTTCTCTCTTCTCCTTTCATTTATTCTGATTCAACTGAAATGTCAAATTCTTAATATCTTCTCTTATCTCTTCCACAACTAGATTTGTATGCTTATATTGATTTTCCTCTAATTGCAAGGTTTCTTGCAGAGCCTTGACCTAACTCTGGAACTTTTTTTGCCTCAATGGATACTTCAAATGTGGAAATAAAGAGTTAACAAATAAGTGTCTATGTTTCATATATGTGATAGGGTACTTCAACTTACCTTTCAACCTCTTGAACTTATGATCAATCTCCCACATTGATCTCTATCATCTCATCCATGAACTGATCCTATGAACGTGGTCGTTGATACTCATTGATTAATGCCTTCTTCACATCTGCAATATTTGTAGGTGCTCCTTGTGAATTGTTTACTGTGAGGCCCATATACCAATCCAGTGCATGGTATCTGAATGTGATTGCCAACTACGCCACTTTTGTATTTTCATATGTGATCTTATTAGCTTCCCAAATATTATCACAAATAAACAAATTCTTGTATGGGTCCTTCGACCCTTCTCTACGAAAATTTGGTAATCGAATAGTTGGATCTACTCCTTCCATTGTAATTTTTTTTGTACTACCACCTCCGCGTGGTGTAAATACTTGACTGATACAAGATGAATTTGTACTTCCACTTGAATTTCCATTGGACCCACGTACTACTAAAATACTTCTACCTCTAATTGTGGGTTTTCTAAATGATTCTTCTTCTTAAGATGTCTTAGTCGCACATGGGGTTGTGGGTTCCACACTAGTTCTAATATGGAATGGAGAGCCTTCTTCTACATTGGACACTTGACCTCTGGTTTTCATATTATATGTGGTGCGTGATATTTCCTCAATCTTCCCCCATCACACGGAGATCCTCTACCTCTTCCTCATCACTGTCCAAACCCTTTGGCTCAGCTACTGCCCTCTTTTTCCTATTGATATTATACTGGTAGCGTCTTTTTTTGTGCGTCACTCCTGCTCTATCCAGTATCTCCTTAGTTTGTTCCTCATCCATCGTGATGGGGTCCATTGCTTCCTTTTTCTGGCCTCTCTCCATAGCCCTTTGCATGTCTCAGATCATCCTTAGTGTCTCCCCCAGTTCCCCATGCGTGCAAAGTGATTTAGTTATCTAACTCCATTTTCATCACTCCTTTATCATCCAATAAAATATTGATCAATGTGTAAAGTGATCGAATGTAACTTCCTCTATTTTCCTTTCAAAAACTCATGCTCTGAAACTGTGTATGAATTCATAGTATCAACTGCAAAATCATTAATAAAACCTGCAACAATGTTGTGTAACCAAAAATCCACTACGTGCGTGAATTTATTATTGACTCTTTCAGACCACACAATATTCTCAATAGCCCACTCTACTGGTCCGATATGATTATTCGAGTGATTATCCTTCAACCTCAATATCCACTCTTGTGATAACTCTGGAAAATAATAGAAAAATGCCTCATGCATATCAGTAAACACATACATGTCCAAATACTAGCATGGTGTATACCTGAATCTTTTATTGTCTTTCTGTGCAAACTTGATTTGTTTTGTCTCCAGCCATATTTCAATCTCATGCTTAGTTGGATTCCATGGCCTGAACATCCCTTTATACCATTGCATTCTCTTCATCATCCTTCAACAAGTCCCTTCCAATCCGATCTTCTAAGTTTCAACTGACAACGGAACCATTTGTTGGATATATGGGTTGACATGGGTTATACCTTAGTTCTCCAACAAAACTCTAGAAACCATTGGCCCTTCTCGAAACCAAAAGGAAACATTACACACATATTACAAAGCACGGTCTCACCCGAGATGGCTTATGGGTGATTGCATGAACCAGATCTCTGCAATCGTGGAAGGGATTATGCTCATGGGGATGTTAGACCTTCCTATAATTCTCTCTTTACTTCAATATTCATTAGATCCCCCATTCTATACCCATATTCATTCATTAATTATTCATTCTACCATAAAATAACATAATTGGTCTAGTGTGCATTGAATTCTAACTCTAACAAATTCATTCATTAATCATAAATCATATAAAAGAAACATTCCAAAAAATGACAATATTTTATTGTGGTTCACACCCCTTGGGATACATCCACAAAGATCTAGCAATATCTTCTTCTTTATTCATCTTCATCAAGGTTCTACACTGCGTGCATTACATAATAATTTTGGTTTATGATGTGAGGTTGACCAATGTCGCACCAAGCTCCACAGCTTGAGACCTGACCCTCAGTTACAACTCAAAAAGAGACTCGTCTCCAAAACTGACTCAATAATAGCTCCATGGCTCCCAAAACTAGTACATGTGACTCGAAACTCACCAAAAACATACAATAACATAAGATAAGATAATCTCCTCATATCTTACAATGCATATTTATACTACAAAAAGTGGGTAAAACCCATTACATCGTGACCAAAACCCTAACCCTAAGTGGATTAGGTTTGTCCACATAGTAAATTCATGTGCGTGGTTGGTCCTTGACCCAACCACTCCTTTCTTTGACTCTTATTTTCCTTGTGTTTCTTTCCCCTGATTCTCGACACGTTGCTTTCCATTTTTCTGGAACACACTCCAACTGTCCTCCAAAATTGTTGCGCATTTCCCCAAAATAGCCTTCTCCGTTGTAGTCCAGTCAACTAGAATACTTGGCTCTCACCCAAGAGACCCGGGTTCAAGTCCCAACAATGAAACCATTTTTTGGATATATGGGTTGATCTGGGTTCTACCTTAGTTCTACAACAAAACCCTAGAAACCATTGGCCCTTCTGGAAACCAGAAGGAAACATTGTGCACAGAGTGCACAACGTAGTCTCACCTGAGATGGCTTATGGGTGATTGCATGACCCAGATGTCTGCAATATTGGAAGGGATGATGCTCATGGGGATTTTATACCTACTCATACTTCTTGCTTTACTTCAATATTCATCATATCTACCATTCTATACCCATATTCATTCATTAATCATTCATTCTGTGATAAAATAACATAATTGGTTTAGTGCGTGTTGCATTCTAACTCTAAAAGATTCATTCATTCATCATAAATCATATAAAAGAAACATTCCACAAAATGACACAATATTTTACCATGGTTCACCCCCCCCCAGATACATCCACAAAGATATGGAAATATTTTCTTCTTTATTCATCTTCATCAAGGTTCTACATTGTGGGCATTACCTAATAAGTTTGGTGTATGATGTGAGGTTGACCAGTGTCGCACAAAGCTCCATATCTTATGACCTGACCCTCAATTACAACTCAAAAATAGAATCATCTCCAAAATTGACTCAATAATAGCTCCACAACTCTCAAAACTAGTATCTGTGACTCAAAACGCACCAAAAACATTCCATAACATAAGATAAGATAATATCCTCAGATCTTACGATGCCTATTTCTACTACCAAAAGTGGGTAAAACCCATTACATCATGACCAAAACCCTAACCCTAAGTGGATTAGGTTTGTCCACATAATAAATTTCTACGTGAAGCTAGTCCTCGATCCAACAGTTCCTTACTTTAACTCTTCTTTTCCGTGTGCTTCTTTTCCTTGATTCCCAGCACGTTGCTTTCCCTTTTTCTGGCACATGCTCCAAATGTCCCCCAAAATTGTTGTGCATTTCCCCAAAATAGCTTTCTCCAACACACCTGCATTTAATTTAGACAAGAAAGAATAAAATACAAGAAGATAAATTCTAACCATCATATATCATTTTCCATTAATTGTAAATGTAATAGGTTACAAGCATTACAATCAGAGACAAAGTATTATGTTCTCCACCACCCAAACCTCCTCTCTAAACCTCTTTATTCATGGTTTATATAGAAAGATACATTATTATCAAGATCCAAAATAATGGATCTGAAAACCTTCTTATATATCTTTATAAATATCTAATCCCAATTTGAATTGATGAGCTGACATATACTTGAAAATCCATAATCATGACCTATCTGGGCATTTTTACAGGAAACTGATTTAGGCGAAATCCTGAAAAATAGGCCTCAAAGATCTATTTGAATCTATCAAACAACTATCATAGTTGTTGCAAAACTAAGAGAGTTTTTTTCTAAATCAGTTTGTTACTGACTAAAACATTTTCCAGTTTTTTAAAATTCGTCTCCAGTTTCTTGGAGAACATGCCCAAAGTTAGTGTCTAAAATAGGAAACTGATTTTGGTGAAATCCTGAAGAAAAAAAATAGGCCTCAAACATCTATTTGAATCTCTCAAACCGTGATAGTTGTTGCAAAACTCAGAGAGGTTTTTACAAATCAGTCTGTTCTAGACAAATTTTGTTTCTAGTTTGCTAAAATTCATCTCCAATTTCTCGAAGAATATGCCCAAAGTTAGTGTCTAAAACAAGAAAAAACAACAAGCTATAGGAAGGTTTTAGTAGCACCTTGCAAACTCTAATAGAAATCACATGAAACTTTGTGTTGCTTCTGCTAAAGTGTTAAGTGTGTCTCTTGCATCCTCCTGGGTTGTCATGGCTCTAGTAACCCTCCTCTTAACATGTACTTTTCTATGCTTAGTAGATGAAACCCTAATTTGTGCTTTTGCTAAAACATGGCTTATTTTTTGTGTTGATTTCCTTGATGACTGCCTGAAACTTTTTAATATTTTTCTTTGTTGATGCATCCCCTATTCTTTCTTTGCATCCACAAAAATATTCCTCATATGCAGTTATGTTGATATCAATGGAGATTTTGGGCTTCCTAGGCCTCATTCCATATTTGTGTTCATTAGAGGGTGATCCTTTAATAATTTTCTTCGAAGATGACCTTTCAAATGTCTTATTTTATGTAGATTTAGATGAACTTTGTATTTCCTGTATATCAAATTATGGTAGGTCATACATTTCTAGAACATATGTAGAGTCTTCATTTAACCATTTTCTCAGTATTCCTTGACTCTAGTCTGAATCATGATGTTATGGGACTAAAAAAAATTTGTAGGAACCAGCAAGCAGTTGATTATTTTTCCACCATCTCTCACCTACTATTGGTAAGTGACATGCTACCCCAATTGAATGATCTTTTAAATAAACCAAGACATTCCCTACATGAGTTGTTAAACCATTGAAGTTTTTTGCAAACAACATTGAAACCTCCTTGTGGTATCCCTGGAAAGTATAGAAAAATTCGAGCTGGCCTGCTTTGATGAATTTTTGGATAATCTCAGGATATGCTTCCAACAATTCACCTCCCTATCGGTTCCAAATGATTAACAAGACCACTTTTATTTGGTGCCATTAATATGACTTTGATCTATGTCAACTCGCAGACGCTAGGGTTCTAGTTTGATGGATTTTAGAACTTTCCTCCACATGTAAGTGGTATAGAGAGGTTTCCTCAGCTGCAAAAAGATGTTAGGGTAGTAAAAAATTCAAAATTATATATTTAGATGCTCTATATCATGACCAATCCTCGGTTTTGGTGGATGTACTAATAGGTCTACACTTGTTTTTATTAAAATGGGCCCTCATATAAAATCATCATTTAAACAAGAGTTGTCATTAATGCATGATTCTCTACACGATATTCTGAACGGCCTTTGACTTTTAACAAGATTTTTGGGACAAAACATGTTTAAATCAATGATGAAAACAAACGCTACAAGAATGGTGTCATTCTTGTAGCAACTTTGTCTCTTTTCTAAACTTTGGATAAAATTCAAAGTTTGCCTCCAAATCTGATAGAAGACCCTCAAATTGTCTAAAATTCAATTCCATCTTACCAATAAAACATGCAAAAAAGGTTCAAACAAAATAAAAACACACCACAAAGCAATAAAGATATAAGTATAGGAAACCTCGGAAAACAAAGCATGGTAAAGCATAGTTTTTTTTAAATGGGAAGTCATGAACAAGTTCAAGGACTAAAAGATACACTTGCAGAAAGAGCGCTTAACAGGACCCCATCAAAATTTGTGACCACTTCACTATGTACCTTACACCATCACCATGGACTTGTGAAACAATGCTTTTGAGTTAAGTATTACCCCCTTTCTTGGCTTACACCTAGTATTCAATGTGGACCTCCTTCGGCCATAATTTCCACCACTACTAGACACCTCAGAGGTGGCAAAGCAACTGAAAACTATCGAGTTCAACCCAAAATACATGGAAAATTCAACCATTAAATGGATCATGTACTCATAGTCTAAGTGCACCTGCCAATAGAAGATCCAACTCTAACGAGTTGTCAAAGAAGGGAAGCTACTGCACCAAGGCAAGTGGCTCACCAAGAATCAAGTTCAACAAAATTTTCCCCATTTGATGGAGGCACTCAACGCAATGGAGACCACTTCTTGCTAAGGGGGGAGGACTGATCCAGGTGGACATTTTTGGTCACCCACATATTCCAATGGCTCAACATACAGTTTCCATTTTGGCAAATTTTCTACAGTTTTTTGGGTCCCAAACTTCTAGGGTCATTTTGAGGCCCTAAACGACATTTTTTTAAACATGGAATAACCAAATAGATTTCATAGTCATGCAGTATTCCATTCGGAATGTATACTCCTATGTTAGACCTTTATGATGAGGTATTGAGCACCCCAAACAAATATCGTATGAAAAAGTTATACCCTAGGGAAGTTGACATGTCAACTACCCCCATCAGGGCCCACAAACCTTTTGGTGTTTCATCTTCCAAGGTTAGGGTTTTTTATGTTTAGGGTTTTCTCATTTATGATTTATGTTAAAAGGTCCTTAGGAGCCTCATTGTAAACATCTTCTTGTGAATGTGTGTAGTTGTCACATCTCTTCTCAGAGATGAGCTACCACCATTATAGCGAGTTCATTCCACTCTATATTTTCTTTTACAGTCTCTGCATATTCCAGTCTTTAATAGAAATTGATTATTATTGTATCTATTTGTTTCTATCTTATTTTTGTGTTTCATTTCATTCCCTCGTAAATCTGGATCATCCACCTTTGAGCTATTTTTCCTTTCATCCCTATCACCTATAGCAAAGGTTATTTTCTTTATTTCAAGACTTTTTAAATTATGTGGAGGCACAACAAGCCCCCATGCCACTGCTCTTTTTTCGAAATGGAGAAACTAAAGGACAATTTGATAGCTCAAAATCATGAATTGGAAGCTCAGAGAGAAGAAAACTCCCAAGTGGTGCAGAAAATTTAGGAAAATGAGAAGAAGTGGGACTAGGAAATGGCCATCGTTCTAAAATAGGTGAATAGACAATCCCACCAAATTCAATCAAACCTCCAAGTAATCAGAGAGGTAAAGCAAGCTTGGTTTCATCAATCTCCAATTCATCAAATCCCAACTTCCTCTAAGGGATCTCAAGCCTTCCAAGAAGTTAAATCGGACTTTCAACCTCAGCAAGTTCAGAATACCAAGGTCGAGAACCAATAGGAGGTGGACACCACAATAAATCTCATTTAAGAATAGGTTCAATGCTAAGCAAAGTAGTTTTTTTGTTAAATTCTTTTTTTCGAATATATACATGGAGAGAGGTTATCATTTTTGTCAAAAAATTAAATCTATCAGAGCGTCAGAAGATGGACTTATTTCCTCATTTCAAGAGGTTCTTCTTATCTTTGGAACATATGTAATATTTTTTTGATTTAGCTCTACTGCAGCCACCTTTATAATAGAATTATAACTGTATCTATTAAAATAAAGAGGAAGATAAAAATTTATTGTGTGAATTATACCAATGCAATCCTTTGTTAAGAGGACAAGACAACTCGCATCCAAATCCTTTTGTTGGACATGTTCAACTTTGTGCCTGTGTTTCATTTATGAAGAATCAGATCAAATGGAGTAGTGCACTTTCTTTCTTGGAATTTATAGAGAAAAATGAATATTTCTGGGATAGAGGATATCCTCCTCGACCTTCTATGCTAATCATGGAGAAGGATAAAAATCTTTAGCTGCCTAAATTTGTTTCTTCTCTTCAAGAAGCCCAAAATTTGACCATTTCCACTTGTGAAAAGTGGATAGCGATGAATCAGTTGGAAACCTTGTTGTGTCTTCAGAGACAAAGTGAAGTGTTAAATCTTGAATAGAGATCAAGGGATCCTCTTACTCATCTAAGGTTTGGGACTACATTGGACCATTCTCAAAAGTACATTGATTGTTTGAAGGCACATGGCACGAAGTGGATTAGGCTTAGGTTTCATTTTCCCATCCTATGGAGTCCCATTCATTTAGCAGAAGAAGATTACTTACGAGTTTGTATAAACAAAAAATTGATATATTACACAACAAAGGAACAAGGTCATCCCTCTTACAACTAGAGCATCATTCATTATGAGTCCTTACCACCTGATCCCTCGGACTCAAATGAATAAGATATAGGGATATAGAATTGCATGAGGACATGCAATATCTTCGATTGGGGGGATATGGTGGGCCCTATAATTTTCATCTTTTTATCATATTTTACATAATCCATGTATCTTTTTGCCTACATGTTTACTCTATATTGATCATTTTTAATGCTTGTATCTTGATTTAGGAAGATAGTATTTTTTACTTGCATTTCTTCACAATTCAATAATTATATGAATAATAAGTAGGAGAAATGTGTGTTTGTAACTATCTTTGGCAGTGCTACAAATCCCATGCTACAAGTTTTTGTTGTGGATCATGTGCTATAGGTATTTTCTATAGATCTAATCCTACAAGTATGTGTTGTGGACCCATCCTACGAGCCTTGTTGCAGATCTCGTACTATAGGATCATGTGTTGTGGATCCATATGTTTCAAATATTTTTTGTTTGGTATGCTATGGAAGGATATGATTGGATGGGGATTTGGTTCCACAAATTCTATGGAAATAGATCTATTGAATATATCATTTTTTATCACACACACAACACATAATAGTGTTTTTCATTCTTGTTATTCAAATGGTTACGTAGTTGTGATGGGGACAAAATCAATGTTTGTCTTTCTATCTTGAATTGAATCAGTAATATACTATTTTGAAGTTAGTTTTTGTTAGAATAGCTTGGAAATCATTGATTCTCAAGCATGTTCTTATACTATTTTATTTAATTATAATACTTCTAAACTTGTATAAAATAGAACCTCTTGCTTATGTGCGGAAGGAGAAAAAGAGCTAAAAAAAAAGACTAAAGAATATATGATCTTGTATACAAACTATTGTATTAATTCAAAACTATTCATGAAGCATTGGTGTGCAATTTCTATGTGTGCTTGAGTTTAATTATATAGTTGTTGTAGCTCCACCAGCACTATTTTTTGATGAGGCAGGGCCCACTCCATATAGAACAAGTGTTGTATTTTTATTTATGTAAGTTGTATTTTATCCATGTAGATTGTAGACTGCAATTGTATTTCTCTCATGTGTGTTAGATTACTTTACTTTCTCGTTGGTTGATTGTATCTCATGTTCAATGTGTGACTGCTAGTCACCATTTATTTCTTCATGATTGAATGCAGAACTCAATATATGCTATATAACTGATGCAAGTATACGTGTGTGTGTGTGTGTGTGTGTGTGTGTGTGTGTGTGTGAAAATGATCTTCAATTTATCATTTTTAATAGTTCATAGATAAATCTCTTACTACAATCTCATGATAGATAAACTAGTGGAAGATAAGAAAGTGTATCATGCATATATGTTGCATGGTAACTCGCAAGTAATCCAGAACCTCGGGTTGATAAAATAATGTACAAAATTTTTATTTAATTTTACTATAAATTAGAAGGGTAATTAAAGAGATCATTGGGTACTACCCAAATCACCACCAACTTGTAATGATGTGAGAGTTTAATTAAGGTGGTTACTCAAATTAAATTCCATATTTAGGTTATTCACTTTCAGGGTTGTTTTTAGAGGGTTTACTAGATGATTATTAATAAAAATTGCTCCCAAAAAAATCCAGATCTAAAATTTACTGAAGGATTTTATAAAACTTGCTTGAAAGATAAATAAATTGCATCAATAGACAAGTAATGAATAGCAGTAAGTTTCAACCACTTAGAAAGATTTTTTATGATTGATTTCTAGGACTAAAACAATAAGTAAATCTAGGGTTAATGCAACTTGCCAAATTTAAAACTTTAAGAGAGCATAAAAGCCAATTATACCAATCCATTCCACCTAAAAATGCATAATTATAAACCAAGAAAACACAATTTACAAGTTAGATTATTTTCCAAGTAAAACACATGCAAAAAATCCAAGATGTCTAGGGTTTCTATTGCTAGAAATTGATATGCAATCCACAAAAAACTCAAATTTACCCTAAAAGAAAAAAGAAAAAAATATATTTTGAATTTTATGATAAACTAGTGACTCCTAATTGTTTTAGGCATATGGGGTCAACTAAGGATTTGTTGAGCACTCAACACACCCTAAATGTCCTTGTGAATTTTGTATTATGGGTACCACTTTGTCATTTCTGAAGAAGAGTCAGTTGTGTAGGGATCAATGGGTTTTTTCTATTTTTTTGTTCTATTATCGATTGCATTCGATTTGGTTTGAAGCTTGTTGAACAGATTGAAATTTTTCTCCAAGTAAATGTGGCATTATATTAAGTGTATAGAGCTAAAAAAAAATCATAAAGATCCATGCACCCATCGACGGTTATGGCCTATGAAATTAAGTCATTAAAAACGATTGGCGATGTATCATCAGCATCGACGCAATCCAAAAGGAAAAATTCCCCATATAACCATGATAATTATCGATCATCGATCACTGATGTACCGTCGGCATCAGAAAAATGGGAGAAAGGGCACACCAATCAGTGATTTTGGCCTACGAAAAGGTTTTCTAAAAACGATTGTCGATGTATCGTCGGCATCAGAGAAATCCAAAAGATAAATTATTAACCAGGCAATAACAATCATCGATCGTCGATCATCGATATATCATTGACATCGGAAAAATAGGAGAAACAACACGTCAAAACACGTATTCCTAAGGAAATCATTGACGTCAAAAAGTAACGTTCTCATGCAGAAAAGGTCAAATCAACTGCCATGTGTTATGTCACATAGATAGTCCATATTGCGCGGTCATCACCCACGTCATATTTTGATATTTCCTGTGTCATGTATGTACTTCCACGTCGACATTGTATGACGGTTTGGATCAGCATTGGAACTTTTTCTTAGGGGGACCAACGAAACAACGTTAAAGATAATTTGTCGACGTCGATGCACTCGTCAACTACCGCCAGATTGTTAGAACACCGAATTTTTTATTTTAGTTTGAATCTCTATCCGTCGACAACCCTAGTCGATCTACGATCCTTCTTATCCCCGATATCGATCATACTAGTTTCGTTGGAGTGCAAAAAATGCTCAGGTAATTTGAGAAGACACATTTAGCTAAGTGAAGGACGAGGTCAATGATTTGTTAAAACAATTAAGAGATTCATGTAACCAATAACACGACATTGTGCACCAACCAACTTTCAAAATTTGAATTCGTCGATGAACTCTAAAATAACACACTCCTGTGTCGCCAGCCTGCGTTGCATTTAATCCTAAGCATGGTGTGGATTTTGTTAGATATTGTATAGATCATATCCGTACTCCTGAATTTAAGACTCGGTGCGACAATGTAGGTATGTTTTAAATTTATGATATGTATGCCCAAGCATGGTGTTCCATTCGCAAATCATTGATCTCTCAAGCAGATGAAGGAGCAAGAGAGAGCATCGAAGAGATAACAGATCATTGTACCACTTCAATTACCAATAATCCCAGGTCATTTCCTGCGAGAAAGAGGTAACTATGGTATTTATTGATTACATTTGATATTTCTTCTAATAACATTTGTCGCAGTTGGCTTGCAACTTATTATTATGTTTTTTGTGCAGGAAGATGCCTCCGAGAAAGATGATGACCAGACGCTCATCAAGAATGCCCAAGATGAAATAATTGTAGATCGATGAAATTTCAACACCGATTTACGCAAGATAACTTGATTTCATTTCAAAAACAAAGTCGGTCATCTAAAACTGCACTAAGAAATAGTTCACCCAACCTCTAGCATTCGGGGACATCGAGGTGAGCACCGGATCTAAAGTAATGATCCAACACTAGGGAGATATTTTTAACCAAATCAATTAGGAAGATTACCTAGATTTTACATCTCACGACGACCCATACATCAGGATATTGGATGACCAGGTTTTCCCAAACATTAGGTGATCATATCTACATATGGTGGCATGAAGGACCCCAATTTTTCCCTACATTGAAACCCTAGGATGGATGATTGAACACATGGACACGATAAAATGCACAGTCAATAATGAGGGTGAATGTGTTGTCCTCTTTCTTCCAGTAGAGGTCCAAAATTACAATAAACTCAGATACCCAGAGGAAAGACTAAATACATAATTTGTGGTCATATTTTATGAGTTCCATGACACCAGCAGGTTACTTCCCTCATGGTGGAAAGAAGATAAGAAGTTCACAAACAGGATAAATCGTTGGTATAGCACGGTAAACTTTAGGGAGCCTTATATGTATTTAATGGATTTAATTTACCAATTGTATGGGGGGAAATATTTCTCTAATTTTTCATAAGCATGGATTCTCTTGGCATATACTGTGGCAATATCCGGGAGCAATTTCAATTGGGGATCCATCATTTCCAAACAACTGAGCACCAAAATCCTATAGGACCAGACACCAAAGGATGGAGAAACACCAATTTTCCACATGGCATTGTACTTGTTAGACGTAATTTGTGCAAGAAATGTTTTCACAGGTATGAATTTAATCTAACATGTTGCTAAGTTACCCGTGCATTTTTATTTCAGCATTCTTTAGGAAAATAGGTACAAAAAATTTTACGCTCTGATATGTGATGAGTTCATAGCCCAAGTGCACTTAATTATATTTAGAAAAGAATTCCCAAGGCTTCCAGTGGCAACCAAAAATATGATTTCCAAAGTGGGCCATTGGTATTTTGAAGAAATAAGCACTTATATCAGAGTGTTTGGGGCTACTGGCAGGCCACACCTACTCCACGTTCATGTCTCGGACTGTCTCATTTTGGGGGAAATTTGTTACCAGACCATTCTGCAAGGTTATAATGCCTCTTTGGTAAAGGATAAGAAGAGGGTTTTCATACACTATGGTTTTCATATTGGATTTTACATGGTAAAAAACATTGCGCAGGAAAAACAAGAGGGATTGAGTCAGCTTGAGTATCAGTTCCCCACAAGCCATTTTAGCAACCATGATACAAAATGCCTAGTACTCCATCACGTGTCCCAGGTGTCCTCATGTTGTCCATATTCTCATGATAGCTTCAAAGATAAGATCTTCACCGAGGATGCCTAGGACTAGGAGGAAGTGCTCCATATAAGGGATAAACCTAATATGACCAAATTCAAAGCAATGACTATGGATGAGAAATTTGATACAATAGAGAAGACATCTCAATAATCCCTCGGGGTAAGAGAAGAAAATATAGCAATGTTGAGGAAAAGATATGAAATGATCTTACTCAATCATTTTTAGATTCTTCTTGGCTAAATCAAAATAGATGGGAATATCACCCTATGTTTATAGCCATCAAAAATAAAATCCTAACTCACAAGTATTGATTACAAGTTCTTAGGCTAGTCTTTTTCACAATTAAAATCTTGTTGAAAATTCATTTTAATATGATTTTTTGAATATATCAGTTGTTGAAATAAATTTAGAGATAGAAGTAAAGACACCAAGATGATAATAAAGACAGATGAGACATAAATCAATCCTTTATTTCATTCCAATTCATCAAAGAGTCATTCCCTTTACAAAATTTCATACAGAAATTTTGGACCAAAGTCAAACTTAGACATCCCCAATGGAACATACAAAATGACCTCTGACAGAAAACCAAAAACTGAACTCTAAAAGATAGATCAGCTTGCCATAGATTGCTTCCCACTCGACTCTACACAATATTCTTTGTTAGTCATGAAAACTAATTCACAAACAAACAAGTCTACACAGACTATCAAAGATAGATCAACACCTCTGAAAAACAAGTGTCTGAATGATGTAATTCATCCTTGAATCTTGTTATCTAAAATAAGACCCTGTTATCATAAAAAATAATTAGGCTTGTGATACATTAAGGAATGAATGAAAATTGAACTATCTCAACATAAACTCAAAGAGAAAACCTTAGTATGTTTCTCCTTCTATGCTCCCCTTGTTCCTCCATTTCCTTTTGCCTTTAAGAAAAATAGAATTGGTTGAAGTAGTTGAACTACCTCATTGGTCAAGTTAACTAAAAAATCAACCAACTTTTTAGTTAAGGGGGAAAAGTAATAAATCATAATAAGGGTTTTAAATAAATAATAACTAGTAGGTGGGACCCCTTGTGACTCCCTCTAGTTGTCAACAATCATAACATAACTATTTAATTAAACAAAACACCTCTCCTTGTAACTCCCATCATCACATTCATATTTGACAAATTATCTCATTGGTATTTGAAATTATTTTCAAAAAATAAGTATATTACCAATATATCCAAAAAGCCTACTGTCCAAAAATATGAAGTCAATTGTTCTCAACAACAGATAAATAAATAAAACTTAAAATCCATATTTTCCAATCTGTGAGGCGATATTTCCTTTGTTGCTACTATGACCCTTTAAACTCTCTAAATTTTCCTTAGCCTGTGTGGAGCCCTTAGGCCTAATATCGTTGATCACATGAGATCAATTGTCCCTCAATTTCATGTGGGAGGATGCCGATTTATTAGAATAATTTGAAGATGGGGAAGGAGCAGTAGTGGCTTTCCCTTTTTCAGGGGCATGGTAGGCCTCAGTTTTCAACCTTTTGCTTGAAAAGCTCATTCATGTATGCATAATTGATTAGAAAATAGTTCCCTTAACAACCATACATGACAACTCTTTAAAAATATGAAATAGAACTTGGCTCAGCAACATATCAGACTCATGCAATCCAATCCATATAAATTTTTTAATTGTTGTCAATGAGCACGGGGTGAACAAAAGGTCATGGGATACGCGAGGGGTTTGTATTGAGTGAAACATGATATAATGAGGGGGAAAAGAAACATGGTTACTGCTCAAAAACAACACACAATCAACTTTAATGCAAACCAAAGACAATATCATTGTGATCCAACCAAGAAACTGTGACTTCAAACTGCTTCAATACATAATTCTTCTTGACTATAATTAAATTTTAAGAACATGGAGTGAAAAATGGATGTGGGAAGGCGAGGGGGTTGTAATTAGCGAAAAGAGAAATAATGGTAGGGAAAGAGAGAGGGTATTTTTCATAAAATTAATTAAGTAATCCATAAAATCATTCCATATCAATGTAAATGATCCAACACCAACCAAAATGATCATTGTACCAAAAGAACAACTACTGTGTAAAATTTTAACAATTTTGTGCATTAACTTGCTCACTGTTCCCATTCAATCTATAACACAGTGTCATCAAAACAAGACAGTATGCATTCCACAACAACCTGTAGAGGAGCTATGTTCTTCTCATTTATCCATTTAACGTTTTAAAACGATTTCCAAATGGATACACAGTCAATTATTTCCACTTTGTTCAACGCCAACTTATGAACCACTGCCCACGAATTATTTCAATCATCAAATACAGACACAAAAATCGTGCCCAATCCCGTCCTCTAATTCATTTAATAATTAGATTGTAGTGAAATTATACTGTCACAGATCCTATGTTTATCTCTTCTAGGAAACATGATATCCATTAATACACAATGGACAGCCAAAAACAACCATCAATATTTTAAATACAAAGAACTTGACTTGCCATTTAAACTCACATACAACAATCACCATTCAACACATACTATGTTGTGGAATACACAGACATTCGACAAAAATTCAAGAGCACTTCCATGACTGCATAGGTTCAATCACTCTGAATCTAACATCCACAATGTTGGGCTATCAATTCAATACAACGAGGCAACAACAGCATGCACGATTTAATCTCACAAATTGATCGATTTAACAAAACCATATGGTCTAAAAATCTGTGACCCTTTCTGATAGCGCAATCAATATAATATCCATAACATATACAATGGATGGCCATGCCATGATTACCATGATTTCAATATCCCCATTCGAAAATTTAAAACACACAGTTGCAGTAATTATTAACTCAACCTATCATGTTGTAGGAACTCCACACATACCCACGCATCATGCATGAAGCATCATTGTGCATTAACCAATTGTAAACTAATGTTGGGTTAACAATTCAACAATTTCAATGTAAGAGACATCGATTGTGCATTCAATCCAGTTATCCAATCAACCAAATTACCATACTGAGTTTATCAATTCAATTGTCATAATAACCAATACAGTGACTAAATACCACAGCCAAAACCATTGTCAACATAATCAACAAATACAAACCTGAAATCGAACATTGTTGAAATACACCACCAATCCATAACAACCAACACTCAGACTTGAGAAATCAAGGGTTTCCTTTGTGGACCAACACAAGGAGACTAGAATCAACTCCTCTCATCAGTGAAAACCTCTGAGACCAATGGTGCACACACAGGGTATATCCCAATGAGATTGAAGAGAGGGCAACAGTTCACGAGATAGGAGAGACTCTGAATAGAGGAGAGAATGCTCCATTTTGGCCTTGTAACAATACTTAGAAAATGCATGGTATAACCCTCTTGGCTCTCTCAATCAACCGACTAACCACACTGAGATAAAACAAAGCTGAGAAAATAAATATCACCCAATCTGCAACCATCAGTAGCATGAACAAACCCATACCCAAGTGAAACAATGCACGGCGACACAAAGTGTTTCAAAACCAGTAAACCCCACAAGAGCCAAAGACTGGGTATGGTGATACAAATGCATGGAGATAGCCAACCAATCTAAACCAAATGAAACCCTCCAACTAAAAATAGCAAGAATGACAGAGAGCCTCTATGGCTACTAACACTCAGAATGACCAATAACACTGTGACTTCAAACGTTATCCCAATGAAAACCACCAATGATTCATTCCAAAAAAATATCACAAATTTACACAGTTTCCAACTTAAGGAAAGAATAGACCCATACATCCCGAGCCAATATCTATTTCATAACCATAGTAGATTCATGGATGGCGAAAAGACATACCTGTAACCAAAAGCACCTTAAAAACGCGAGCTTGGTCGAGCGGTTCTTCCTCTTCTTGAAAGTCGGAGCCTAACCACAGCAAAACACAGTTGAACAAAATCCCGACTAGGGTGGTAGCCATTCGAAGGAGTAAGGGTGACATGCAGTAAATGCACGTCGCCTCCACCTTCCATTCATTCAATTTCCCAGTACACACCAGCCCATTAATCCATTAACCATTCAATTAAACCATGCATCGGAATTAAGCATATATCACTTGTCAAACGCGCCACCCACATCACATCGTACTATTCGACCTATATGATAATGCATATTAACCATGTCTTTGCATAACTCAATAAATTGCATAGCTATTAAATTGTTAGCTAGGATTATCAACAATCATTTCAATTTCAATGCATGTAGAGTAGTATATTAGCATAGTCTAGTTCCTTCCTTTTGCATTTTGTTACATTCATTTTATTTCTTTCCCACTGCTCTTATATATTATTACTAACATGTCTCTTTTGCATGTGGCCTAGTAATGTATCCAAGAACAAATAGCAATGATAACAATGGATAACATAGGTCATCGTAACATAAAATTTGAGCCTAGAGCAGAAGAAAAAACACATAACATGCCTTATCCATCACCCAATTGTCACAATTAGAAACAACACATAATAGGCCTTATCCATCGCCAATAAAACCAAGATTTCATCAACCATGTAAGTAGTGTCGAATAGTAGCATAAACATGAAATAAGAACCAGATCTGATCTCCCAATCTACAAGGGGGTACCACCTACTAGTATTATTTATCGTGTTAGCTTATAATAATAGGATTTAGCAATACTTTGCAGGCAAAACCTTGTTGCGATTTTAATCGTCAACAAACGGCGAATCCACAGCGAAATTTGTTTTCAGTAGATTTAGAACTCATAACTCAAGATTTCGCAGACCGAGAACAACATGTCAATAATATATAACCAAAAATATTATGCAACAGGGGGAAGTTAGAGGATTTAATGGAAAAATTATCGGGAATTCGGGAATCACTCATGAAAAGTGTTAAGTATGAGGGGTTTTACCACTGTGTGCATAATTGTTCAACCAGGATCGACTCTTATATTCAAGGAGAAAAACAATGGAATTGCTCTCTTAATTTCTCAAATGGATGAAGAAAAGGAAAGCAGAGGTGGGACATAACCCAAAAAAAAAACAATTAGACACCAGTGGATGTAGATAACAAATTCAAGGGTGCTTTCAGGGGAAACATCATAACAGTTGTGTAAGCTTGATTTTTATTGACTAACAATGCTTTACAAGAGTGTCACTATGGAAGAACTGATCCAACACCTTATTTTGACCAAATTAACTAAAAGATGGTAGGAAACAAAAACTTGACAGAAGTAAAATTGCAAGTTTAAAATAGCAACAATAAAATGATAGAAACGCAAGAGCAGTAGGAAATTTTTAAAACAAAAAACATAATTCAAACTACTGTAAAGAAGAAAAGAAAATAGCAAAAAACTGAAAAAGCAGAGCCAAACTACTAGTATACAGAAAATCCAAACAACGTTAGAACCTTTCATGTTGGTCCCTCGTAATTTTTCAAGAGAGAATCGTTAGTGTTGTAGGAAAATAATTGCTCCTGTAATTCCTTTAGAATGTAAGAGTTAGTATCCAGGACAAAAGCAATTTTGAAAGGACCCAGAAATAACACTTGGAACTCTGAGGTAATTATCAACCCCTTAACTTATTGATTAGATCATCAAGATAGATATGGATACTGGTCAATTCATCAAGAGTTGTGTGTATAGGTCTTTTAAAAGTGGTACTTGCATCAAGTAATCCAGAAAGGAAGCATTTATAATTCATGGTACCCCAATTAGTGATAAGAGTGGTTTTGCAAACATCTGCCCCTTTTCCATTGATTTTACTGTAACCCAAAAAATTATCAAGTAAGAGCCTCATTTGTGACCTTACAACCTATTGCAGAAACATTTACATATTGAGTGGAGGAAAGGGATTTCTCATAATAGCCTGACTGAAAGTGTGAAAATTAATGCAGGTTTTAATATGATCAGTGGTCTTCGAAACAGGTACCCAATTGGAAACCCATTCAGGGTAGACCGGAAAAATAATTCCATCCCTTAAGAAATTTTGAAACTCTCTTTGAAAAGTTGCCTTAAATGCAGAGTTAATAGGTCTTTTCTTTTACCTAGATGGTTTCATGCCTTCTTTGATGGGGATAGCATGATGAATAAGACTAGGATCAAAACCACAAAGATCCTCATAACACCAAGCAAGAACCTATTGAAATCTACCAACTAGCTTGGCCAACTTCATTTCTTTTTTATCGGAACATTGGACACTTATTTTCACATTCTTTGAAGATTTGAGTGCCCCAATATCCAAGGAGAGGGTTTCACCCACTTTCCTTCTTGACTCCCCTTCTCTCTTTTTCTCCTTATTACCTACATCACTCAATGAAAACAAACTCTCAAGAGGATTCAAGCCCTTAGGAATCTTTTCGTCTTATATGGATATAATTTCCTTAGGCTTAGGAGGTTCATATTGAATGAAAGTGAAACCAATATCATCGTTAGGGAGGCCCTACCAAGATTCTACATCATCAGGGATATGTGGACGATATAGAGATTGAAAATAACAATCGGGCCTGTGAGGCAAAGGTTGTTCATTGGGAGAAGCTGCAAAGATGGCTAATCGATCAGCCATTGAATTCAACTCCCTCTTAACATGAGTGATGTTGAAAGATAAAAGGTTTGAGATAAGTGCCCAAACAGTTTGAGTGAATCGTTTCATCCGCTTGTTGTTGGGAGAGTATATTTTACATACCAGGTTCACAACAAGATTAGAATCTCCAAAAAATGAAAGGTGACCACAACCAAGATTATAGGCGTTCTCAATGCTTAATAATAGAGCTTCAAATTCAGTGACATTGTTCATACAAGCAAACTCCAACCTGTAAGACAAATTATGAATTTTCCCTACAAGAGAAACCAAGATAATGCTATCCCCATTACCTTCATTAGAGTGTGAACCATCAAAGTGCATGTGCCACATATCATCATCTAAATCAACTTGTTTCAAAGGAATATTATCCTACTCAGAAAAGATGGAATACACTCCTAGGTCTTCTTCGATATAGTTTACATTAGGTTGTGGAACACTCTCTATGTAGGGTGAAATCCTTCCCTCTCTAATGACTATAATATTCTTACTATTTCGAGGAACGAATAAATGTGTCCCATTAAGTGAGAGGTATCAACCTTTAAGGCTTTCCAATCTCTTCCCAAGATAATTGAGTAATTTCTTACTGGCATATCGATTACCTGAATACTAAGGGTTGTCCTTATTTCAGGGTGTGCGCATAAAACTAAGGTTACATCTTTAATCTCGCATATGGTTGTTTGTTGTAGACTATTATGGGAGAGAATGCTTCTTGAATTTTCATTTGTACAAGACAAGCCTAGCTCTTCCATAATAATCTTTGGCATCACACTTGGGCCTGAACCGTCATCAATGAGGAAACAATGGGCAATCTTATCCATAATCTTTACAGAAATATAAAAAGGGGGATTTTTTACAAGGTGTATAAAGTTATGTACACCTACTTTATTTACAAATGAATCCTCTTCGTTTACTTCTTCAGAAAGATTGGCTACAATGGATGCTTTTCCTTCCATGAATTGTTTTAGATTCCTATGTTGCTCAGGGACGACAACCATGTCCAAAAGGGTTGCATCTTCTTTGATGTTGGCCAACTGATTCAAGATATTTTATTTGGAATAGGGGAGAGGAGAGGTTGTTCCTTGACTTTCAGGAACCTTAGGAACCTGAACAGTAGCAGTGGGTGAGGATGAGCTCGAGCTAGAAGAATTGTGGGGAGGATCAAAATTTCCCTTGGGATCATAGGCTTTGTTCCTAATATTGATTATCATGACATCTTCTGGCTCTGCAAAATCTATGACAGTGATAGTACTTTATGGTATTTTACCAAAGATCTTATCTCTAGAACTCTTCCTTACCTCACATCTGGCTTATTCATGGTGTTCCTCGCATAAGCTACACCAACTTCGAGGAAAGATAGATTTAGGTTGAAAATCATTCTCAATTGGACTTCTAAAGGGGGGTGCAGAAGAGGATGATGTTCCAGGGGTGAGAGGTGAGACAAACCCCTTTCACTCAAATGCTATCATACGATTTTCCATATCTTGTACTAGTTGTAAGAGGGCGGGCATGTTTGTCTGTCTAACTGATTCTCCTTGGGGAAGACCTATTCTTTCAAGATATTCTTCATACTCTGAACAAGTATGCAGAGCAGAACCGATATTATCAATGGATTTTTCCTCAAGCCTATGACGGTAGGGGGAAGGTAATGCATTATAGTAATGCATGAAAGTGGCTTGGTTCTGAGGTTGAATGAGTTCATGGATTTGATTGTATAGCTTAGTGAAACACAAGTTGAAGGACTTGATGGTCTCACCATCCTTATAGGTGACATTTTTATATTCCCGTAACTTCTCGGTTGGGCTTTTAGATTTCCCATAAGTGGATCTGAACCAATAGATTAACTCCTCCCAAGTAGACAGAATCCTAGGAGGAAGGTCAAAGAAATCGTTCACATCCTTTCCTTCCAAGGAATTGACGAATAAGCACATGCAAGTATCATTGTCATTGGCTCCTATGTTGTGATAGGCATTAGAAAATTCCACCAGTTATTTGTTTGTAGTGACAGTGTTATTTCCTAAGAACTTAGGAAGATTCTCCTTGAATTTAGGAAGTGGACAAGTAGAAGGTGCTAGGTTAAGGGGAGAAGACACATGCCATGATGTGGTTGTGGCGTCTTCTTCAAACTGAAAAAGCCCATATTTTGTAATGA